>JAODXP020006895.1:22500-27500 GCA_027497455.2 Sardinella longiceps | reverse complement strand
ACACACACACACACACACACACACACAGGGAGATACTAGGTATTGCAGACTCACACACACACCCACACCCACACACACAAACACACACACACACACACACACAGGGAGATACTAGGTATTGCAGACTCACACACACTCACACACACACACACACACACACACACACACAGGGAGATACTAGGTATTGCAGACTCACACACACACACACACACACACACAGGGAGATACTAGGTATTGCAGACTCTCTCTCACACACACACACACACACACACACACACACACACACAGGGAGATACTAGGTATTGCAGACTCACACACACACACACACACACACACACACACACACACAGGGAGATACTAGGTATTGCAGACTCACACACACACACACACACAGGGAGATACTAGGTATTGCAGACTCTCACACACACACACACACACACACACACACACACACACACACACACACACACACACACACACACACACACACACACACACACACACACACAGGGAGATACTAGGGTACTAGGGTCTCACTCCCATGCAGTGAGAATTATAGGATAATGGGGTGCAGCCGATGCCGGCCTCTGTTTATTCAGCCCACTCTTTCACACAAGTCCCCCCACACACACACACACACACACACACTCTTTCACACAAGTCCCTGGTTCCTTCCCTTCCCTTCTTCCCGTCCCGTCCCGATGTGTGCTGTGTGTGTGTGTGTGTGTGTGTGTGTGTGTGTGCTATGCGTGGTGGTCCTGCGATCCCTCTGACCCAGGCCATGTGGCTTCACTTTCCTCTCTGATCTCGCCTCCAGGACCAGCGGGGAAGCAAATACAAATTGAATAGTAACTATTCACAGGCTGTGTGTGTGTGTGTGTGTGTGTGTGTGTGTGTGTGTGTGTGTGTGCGCTCCGGCCGTTTTGTCCTCCCCGGGAGGGGTTAACAGATAGATAGGCGGCTATATGATTCTTTTCACAGAGCCCAACTTCTTAACAACTTGTGTGTTCCTACACGGCTGCTTTGTTCGCTTATCTGACTAGGCCTAATCATTGCTACTTTTCATTGAGTATCACAACATTCAGCTTCAGAGGTGGTGTGTCTTAAAGACGAACAAGACGAATTCAAAGAGAAAACAAAACGCCCAAGCGATTAAATATAGACCCTTGCAGTGACCCCTCTCGGGCTATTTGGGGGCAAATTGTGCGCCCGCTCAATGGTGCGTGTTTTCCGTGACCCGTCCACCCCGTCCACCCCCCTCCTTTCGGACCTCAGCTTCTCAACGCAGCTTGCTGGCCGGCCGGCTGGCTATCCAGCGGCCTCACGGCCCGGCGGTGGCAGGTTGTGTTTGTACAGCTTTTATTGAGAGACGTGGTCTGAAGAAGTTAAAAAGAGCTCTTTTGTTGTTTTAGGACTCGCTGTTTTCTCTGGAGCCCGTCCACGTGCTGTGTTTCGATGAAAAACTGGAATTCAAGAAGTCGGCTCGAGAGGGAAATCCACGCTTCCGTGCCTCCATAAAAAGCATCTCCTCTCTCTTAAGAGAGGCAGAAATATAGTCTGCAGCTAAACAAAACAAAACCGCACTGAAGGAGCTTATTTATGTCCATGGCGATCGAATAGACAGACAGCAGTGTCCATTAAGACTCGAGATGAGCTTTTGCGTTATTTCATTGATTTCAGCGACACTACGGCCTTGTTTGAAAAAAAGAAAAATGCCGAAAACAAAATTTTAACAAGTTCGACCTCTACATAAATTATCTTTATAATATCTATTTTATTAGTTAAATTGTAATTTGCATTTAAAAAAAATCCCTGACATACAGGCCTATAACTTTGCAGGGGGAAAAAAACAATTACTGGCTTTCTTGCAACCATTTCGTTTCTTCTTAAACACTCTCATCACCTGCTTCGCATTAAAGTTTCACGCATTTTTCCTCGTGCTTTTTTTCCTCTCAAATGATTCTTGTAAACTCTGCTCCGTTTACTTAGCCTGGATTTCATTGCGGGCGTTTTGCACGGTTTACCTTAGTTTACTTTATTAGCCTGCGGGGTAGCTTAAGATAAACACCCCAGGCGGACGCAGGAGTCTCTCTCTCTCTCTCTCTCTCTCTCTCTCTCTCTCTCTCTCTCTCTCTGTGTGTGTGTGTGTGTGTGTGTGTGTGTGTGTGTGTGTGTGTGTGTGTGTGTGTGTGTGTGTGTGTGTGATGCTCGGGCTTCGGGTGTCAGATAGCCCGGCAGACGTGCCTCTTTTAACTGCCCTGAAAGTGACAGTCCTGACGGTGTCGGGGTTTATCGTGTGCATTTACCGACTGTTCCGCTTGGTAAACTGGAAATTACAAGCAGTCTAGCAGGGCAGCAGATTTGTTTTATTTTTTTTTTATTTAGCCAGGGTAGGTCCCATTGAGACTAAGCGTTTCTTCTGCCAGGGAGTCCCGATGATCCGTTAGAGAATTAGTCTTTTTTAGAAGTCATTTTGTTTGGACCGCATTACTGTAGCCTACTTTAATTTATCACAATTGCCCGCATCACTTCCCATGACACGATCTTTAATGTAGACAACAGTAGTAGCCTAGGCCGACACTCAGCCGAATTTTATAGGCTACTGTTAGTTAGTTTCTTAAACGCTATCAGTAAATGTTCTTTATCTGAGCTTTAGGCTTTTATAATAAAATAAAGAACATTCGATAAATTAAACCATTTTGCTATTTACTCAAATGTTTCTTCGCTTTAAGATTCTGGAAGAAAATTAGAGACTACCTGCAGTGTGTTACTGCTTGGATTATTATCTGATGATTCTGTTAAATGGTTCCGTGTTGAACGCGGAACTTAATCAAATAATGAATATAGTCCTATTACAGAAAACAAATCATGTCATGTTATTGCGGTAGTGTTATTGCACTAAGTCATGGTGACGTCACCGATAGTCTAGCTGTAGACGAGACGCTGCAAAGGGAGAAACAGAACGAGAATCGCAAAGAAAGAAAGAAAGAGATGCAAAGAGAGGGATGAGAAGGAGAGAGGGGAAAGGGATCATGGGTGGTCTAGCCCACATAGGCTACTAGTGGGGATCCAACCCTTCAAGAGCTGCAGGGATAGTTGGGTGTGTGTGTGGGTGTGGGTGTGTGTGTGTGTGTGACTCCTCGCTGTTCTGTGAGCCCGCACTGGCACTGTGTGTGTGTGTGTGTGACTCCTTGCTGTTCTGTGAGCCCGTACTGGCACTGTGTGTGTGTGTGTGTGTGTGTGTGTGTGTGTGTGTGTGTGTGTGTGTGTGTGGGTTGGGGGGGGTTATGGGAGTGATCAAAATTGAAGACTATTTAAGATAAGATCATGTACACCTCAGCTTAGATTCAACCAAAACAGGGGAGAGAGAGAGAGGGGCAGAGAGAGAGAGAGAGAGAGAGAGAGGGGATAGAGAGGTGATGTGATGCACACACACACACACACACACACACACACTTATACACACACACACACACACACACACACACACACATACTTCTACACACAAACTGAAAAAGTTCAGACTCGGAGTGAGAAGTGCTGCTCTAGTGCTCCACTTAGGAACACACCAGAGCAGAGTGTGTGTGTGTGTGTGTGTGTGTGTGTGTGTGTGTGTGTGTGTGTGTGTGTGTGTGTGTGTGGAGTGGCAAGGGGAACGTATGTGAGACTGCTGGTGTATCAGGGCAAAGCTTTCAATGTCTCTCTACATCCTTCCCCCTCTCTCTCTCCCCCTTCTCTCTCTCTCTCTCTCTCTCTCTCTCTCTCTCTCTCTCTCTCTCTCTCTCTCCCCCCCTCTCTCTCTCTCTCTCTCTCTCTCTCTCTCTCTCTCTCTCATTCCCCATCTCTCATCTCATCATCACATCAAATGGGTGGGTGTGGTTGTGGGTCTCTCTCTCTCTCTCTCTCTCTCTCTCTCTCTCTCTCTCTCTCTCTCTCTCTCTCTCTCTCGGGAAGGGTGGCCCATCTAGTGTGGTCTGTTTTTTTGGGGTGCAGGGGCAAAGACCCTTTTATCCCCTGACATAGACCCCCCCCCCCACACACACACACACACACACACATGCACACACACACACACACACACACACACACACACACACACACACACACACACACACACACACATAATACACACACAGCAATTCCCAGTAGGCTGAAGCAGACCAAGCATCCGTTGGCCAAGAGCTAGTTGCTAATTGGTAGCTGCTAAGCAACTATCTCATCTAAACGATCTAAACTATCTCATCTCTCTAACTGCATTGCAACTAGCGCGGCTAAACTTAGTTAGCAACTCTGCTTTTGAGACGAACACTACAACACAGCACAACACAGCACAGCAGGACCAGCAGTCTAGATTCAGCACAGTATGATACATCTTATGTAAACACACACACACACACACACACACACACACACACACACACACACACACACACACACACACACAAGTCAATGGGAGGATTGGTGGTGACCTCAGTAATTCTAGAAGAGTCTTCAACCAATTCTAGAATGCGCGTGATCTGACCCAGAAGAGCCCAGAGCACACACAGACACACACACACACACACACACACACACACACACACACACAGAGAGAGAGATAGACAGGCTTTGAGCAGCAGCAAAGACGCCTCTGCCTACTGTCTCTGGGAAACCAGCTGGAAAATAAGGGATTGCTCTCTCTCTCTTTCTGTGTGTGTGTGTGTGTGTGTGTGTGTGTGAGAGAGAGAGAGAGAGAGAGAGGCATTGCATTGCAGTTCTCTTTTCACTGGCTGGCAAGCAGAGTCTTTTCTCTTCTCTGTAAAGAGTTGAATGCCGGGAGTGTGTGTGTGTGTGTGTGTGTGTGTGTGTGTGTGTGTGTGTGTGTGTGTGTGTGTGTGTGTGTGTGTGAACAGGATAATGTCTCTATTTATCTCCTTTTCTCTCTGCCACACCAACACCACACGGCAAACATTTCTGTCAGAATGGAAATTCATCAGCTCCGAGCAAGCACAACACTTCTG
>JAODXP020006895.1:0-2500 GCA_027497455.2 Sardinella longiceps | reverse complement strand
AATTTCATTAACAACGCCGTAGCGGTGATTTCCATTAAGGGTAACCTTGGTTTATTTAGGTAAAAGATGGATTAAGGCTCAGAGGATGAGAGAGGCGGCCGTAGCCGAGCTTGACCTATTAAAATTAAATCAGCACTAAAGGTGAGCGCGCGGCCCATAGGTAGTAATTCTCATCATGCTGATTTAAAGTGTTGCAATTTATTTCATTTCAGCAAATAAACATCGTCTTATCACAAATAAACCATCGATAAGATAATTTATTACACCGCTTAGAAACAATAAACGTCCCGAAAACATCACTCATAAGTGCATCGGAAACATTCGGCTATAGGTTACACTCGGGGCAAACATAAACATTTATAATGTATAGGCTACATGAGGTTGGAGCAGATAACCTGCAACCTGCATGACGTTAACATAATTAAGGCACTTTTAAATAAAATAAAAAAAAACTAGAACTTTCTTTATTTAAATTGTCTTTAAACCCATTGCGCTGGTCCCTTGTTGTTATATAAACACCCAGAAGAAAGGAAAACAATTACAACCTGTTTTTTAAAAAAAAATACTTGGATTTATTTGTAATTCAGAAGAAGTTTTTATTTTCATGCCGGCTCTGAATACGAACCGGGAGATAAATCAGAACCGTGACATCTTACTCACCAATGCGTACAGTAAGTTTGGAGTAATTACAAGGAACTGTTGAGAATGGCAACATGATATGTATTATATTAGGCCTATATAATTATGTAATAAATCTGCCTAGCATGGATTTAGAACAATGTGCCTGCTTAGCCACAACTTGTCACAACACAACGGAAAGTCACTTCCCTTCTCTCAATTTTCTACCATAGCCTAATAGCCTATAGGAAATAATCTGAATTTGAAATTCAGGTGTTGTGGTCCATTAAATTTTACTCGTATAGGCTATCAAACTTTATTAACTTTTACTCGTATAGACTATCAAACTTTATTTAGGATAATACAGAGGACTGCGCGCGCATATTGTTTACCACAAATATTTAGATGAAACATCGAGAATATTTTTTTGTAATTGGTTGTTGATCTTTATTGCTTAAACATGCGAGCGCGCGGGCACACACACACACACACACACACACACACACGCAAATAAATGTATGTAGCCTATGATTAAGAAACAAAACTATACTTAGCAACAAAAAAATACAGGTCATTATTTTTCCCTTCAAATGACATCTTTTTTAGTAGGCTATAGGCTAAACTTATTATGAAGAATTAGAACATTGTTTAAAATTACAACATTAAACATTTGATCGGATTATTAATCAAAGAGCCTACTATGCGCAATATGTTCGGTGATGAATTGCCCGTTGAATTAAACTCTCACTTTCCGTTCTAGTTGAAACTATTTCTCCCCCTCTTATGCCGAAGCATCTCCGCTTCTCTCTCTATTTCCGCCCCCCTGTGGTGTGTCTGCCGAACATTTGCCCTCCCTCCGCCGGGGCCAGTCTGGAGTCCTTGCCCGGAGAAGAGCGCTCTGCCCCGGCCAGTCTGGCTCGGAGTCCGCGGTGCGGTGCTGGTATTGGCGCTGCCTCAACAGCAGCAGAAATGCCAGCAAAATTATGAACAGGTCCATTTATCACGATTTATGTCAGTGTCCATTTTCGATGTAGATTTATTTATTTTTTTCAGTTACAGTAACATTTAGCTGATATATCCACACCCTTGCAGGTAAGATTCACTGAGCCGGGATGGAGTTTTGAATGTCGGAAACAACTGTGTGTGTAACTCGTCAATGGTTTTCTTGGCAGTTCTCACACACCGAACATTCCTGGAATGCAGTGGATTTTAGAATTTAGAACTTTTTTCCAGATTTATGACGTTTCAACATTTTAAATATATTTTCATTTCTTTCTTATTATTGTCAACCAATTTAACACTATTGGCCCAGATTGGGGAAAATTCTCTAACACCTAAGAAACCTGGCACAAGCATGACAGCTCACTCAGCACACTTCCCTGTTAATATTTATACTTGTTTATATTCTCAGAAACACACAAAGCACTCTGGCGGTTATAGAAGCATCTACATCAGGATTATTCCACTCCAGTAACATACCTCAAGGACTTCTGAAACACTGACAGTCTAGAATGTATGCTCACAATGTCTGTTATGTTGTCTGTTATTATGTTACTGATATATACTATTATCATGCCTGACATCTTGATCTCTTTGTACTTTATACAGGCTACAGTTATACTTCTTAGTTGTATGTCTTCATTTTATTTGAACTTGTTGCACATTTGGAGTTCTGAGAAATGCAATTTCAGTCTGCTTGCAATGTAGGCTACTGTTGCAGTGCTTAAGACCCCGAGAGCGCAGACTAGTCAACTATGGGACTAATCTATTCATCCAGAGGGTGGATGATTACTCCAGTCTCTGCAACAGAGGATGTCATCTAACACACAGGACACACACACACGCTCCACCGACACACACCGGAACAGACACCAGGACACAC
>JAODXP020006892.1:55000-65239 GCA_027497455.2 Sardinella longiceps | reverse complement strand
ATTAATCAATCAAAAATTGCAGTTAGGTTTTGAATAAGGAATGACTATTTCACTTTTTGTGCAACTCACCGTCCATCCTCCCCCGTCGGTCACCATGTCACAGTAGACCTGGAGGGGGGAGACGGGCCCCCCAGGGAAGATGGTGTACACCCCACTGGGCTTAGAGGGGTAGTGCTCATGGATGTCCCAGCAGTCCACCGGCAGCAGCAGAGTGGAGCACCAAACAGCTGGGAAGAGCAGGGGCAGGACAAGCAGGACCTGGTACACACACACACACACACACACACACACACACACACACACACACACACACACACACACACACACACACATTACAATAAAATACTGTGTTTACACATGTCTGATTTTAGGTTGGTTTACTGTTCAAGACAGAGTGGGAACTCACCATGATCCTGCAGTAAGTTGCACTTGTTCTGGAGAACAAGAACACATTACACGGTGATGAGCAGATACTTACTCACACTTAAGTGCTGATTTAACAAAAGGAGGAAATGATTTCCGAAAAACTCAAATGCAAAACTATGCTTTCAGATATGCACATTTTTTCAGGTTACTAGTACACAACCGGCAATGTCTGCTCACCTCATGTTTGCTTGAAGAGTCTGTTGATCTCAATGAACATCGAGGTTCAGTCTGTTTGTCTGTCTGACTCTAACTCTTTTATACTCTTTATACTCTTTTTTATACTTTTATACGCTTTTATACTGGTTTATAAGGTGAAAGGGCATATGACTCACACCCGCAGAGATCCAAATTAGCTTTTGCTGACTTACTGTTTTTGTTTATTTTTAGTTGTTTTATGATTTAAGTAGAGTTTGTCTCAGGTGAAAGGCACGTTTTTATCTCACGTGAGAGTACATTCATGACTACAATTCGACTCCTCAGCCCTCCTCCCCCCCTCCCCCCACTACGATGCTCCTGAACATAACATTGGAGTCTTCCTGCTTTCATTTCCTTGTTTACCTGTCTCTTCCCGTAACAATACTGCTGTAAACGTCTTATCACATTTTACATTGTTGTCAGAGGCCATGTGAGGCCACTTTACACTTGTCAATTATTCATATTCCGGAATTACATAATCTTGAAAAGTCAGGCAACCAGTTTGGATTGAGTTCGCTTTGTACTATTAACGGATGACAACACAAATTTTGGCAATCCAAGAGACACACATTTGAATTCTTGTGTTTCTACACAGAAAAGATTAAAAAATATTTTCAGAGGTGAAATGCAGACCTTCACAATCTCTCTCTCTCTCTCTCTCTCTCTCTCTCTCTCTCTCTCTCTCTCTCTCACACACTCACACACACACACACACACACACTCACACACACACACACACACACACACACACACACACACACACACACACACACACACACACACACACACACGCATGCACAAAATGCAGACACAAATGCAAAAGTGGTGACATTCAGCAATAATGTATCAAATATCCACTTTCAGTAGCTTTACACTGCTTGAAGGAGACAGAATGGAAAACCACTTTTACATTCATTTTGATGAATTAAGAGAGGTTGTGGATGGTCAAAGTGCTATCATCTTAAAGAAAAATCCGCACTCACGAGCTATATCTCATTATTTATTATACCACCATGTAAATATAATAAATAATGAGATATAGCTCGTGAGTGCGGATTTTTCTTTAAGACTATAGCTTTCCTTTTTCACGCACCCAAAGTCTTTTATTTTACTTTTGAAGTTGAGCGCGCCCTCCCAACACAAAGTGCTATCATGAACATGAGGCATGGCTCTGCCCTCTTTCATAAGGAAATTTAGAAATAGCCATTAAATGATGGGCGAATTAGAACAAAGCCTACAAATAATGTCAAA
Organism: Sardinella longiceps; assembly: GCA_027497455.2. NCBI lineage: Eukaryota > Metazoa > Chordata > Actinopteri > Clupeiformes > Clupeidae > Sardinella > Sardinella longiceps. The sequence continues at coordinate 63,367 of JAODXP020006892.1, read as the reverse complement.
TAGCACAAAGCCATAGCCATTGCAGTTCAATTAAGGTGGCCAGAGTGAGGCGTTGTTTAGGCAAAAAAAAAACCCTTTCAAATCACATCTTAAAAATGAGGTGTTAACTAGGCTTGTAAAATATCACTTGATCTTCTTTTTGACAAAATACACTTGAATATATTGTATTTTAACACCAGAGAACAGGGTATAATACTCAATGAATCCATTCTATGTCATCTTTAAGATTATGTCTTAACTCTATGTGTACATGTGTGTGAATCCCCAAAGCTTTCCCTTTATTGTCATATCACATTCCATATATTAAGTGTTGTCCCACTTTCTCTGTAATGGCATTCTCTGAAATGGCGTTCCCTGTGAACATAAGAAATTTCCTCATGAGACGAATGATGCATCTCATCATCATTCTCAATTTTCATATCCAGAAATCAGTAACAGGTTTATGATCACTTTTCTTTACTCATTTATTGATTCGTGTGGATTTATTGTCCTCTCTCTCTCTCTCACACAAACACACACACACACACACACACACACACACACACACACACACACACACACACACACACACACAGTTTCAAGGGGAATGTCCATTGACCTCACCAGAGTCTATTTGTCCTATGGAGTCAGAATGAGAAGCTCAGGGATGACACGTGATCCAGTCATAGAAAAATAAAAATCCCAGTGAGGAACATGGCAATAACACCTTTAGTACCAATGCAGATCATTAGAGCCCACACCAAACCGATGGGGCACACCTTGTAATGTCATGTAGGCCTATAACCAAGGTCATCCCACAGCCAGCCTTACTGTACGTTCAGACCGCCAGCGATAAATTGCCAAGAGTCGCCGAAGACTCCCAAGAAACATCGCTTGAGCACAGCAACCAAAACGGCAAATTTGCCCAGGACGTTAGCATTCAAACGTTAATCCTGCTTCTCTATTGGCATCTCACCAGTAAATCGACATTCTGATTGGTTATCGCCCAACCGCATCATAGCTCATTACAAAGTCAATTACTTCCGTCGCCTGTCACCTGAATCGGTCTCGGTCTGTACGCACAGTTACAGTAACATTGGATTGTGAGTTGAGCGCAATAGTGAGCAGGGCCGTTTCAAGGTACTTAGGGGCCCCCAAGCAAACAGGACATGGGGGCCCTTCACCCTGTAAATACTTTCATGAACCACATTGTTATAATTTTCAAACATCATCAATATAATTATCTGTATTGTACAGTTGTCTGACTCCAGTTTAAAGTCATTTTTTGTTGAAAAACACCACCAACATAACTACTAAATTGATTAAACAGTCGCTCTTGGGGGCCCCTTTCCGCCTGAGGCCCCAGGCAATTGCCTGGTTTGCTTGTCTTGTTGCGACGGCCCTGATAGTGAGTCAATTAAATAAATGCAGACTGCCAAACAGGCTATTTAGATGTCAAAAGGGAAGTTTAGGAAACATTCCACTGTTACATTCTGTTGAAACACAGCACTTGGCACAGTTGGCAGAGTGAAAACCACACTCCTTCCTGTTTTACTTGTGTAACCCAGGCTTATTACCTGAGTTCCTATGTAAGCCTTTTCATTATGTGTAATAAATAGTCAAATACACAATAAATACATTAATAAATAAATTAGTGATTAAATAGTAATTAAATAGTTAAATACACATTTAAATAGATAAAAACAGAAGCACATAGGTTTTTAGCTTATAGGCCTTTATAGGTTTGTAGTTTATAGGCCTTTATAGCCAATCACAGTTGGCACAAGGGTCTCCCGGGGTTTTAGCAGGTGGCGGCACGAGCGCTCGAACTGGGGGAGAGAGAGAGAGATGCCTGCAGAGTAGTCGGTCTGCTGGAGCACCGTAGGCTACTCTAAAAGTTAAAACTTTAACATTAGAAAGGCGTTTTGTTTTGTTTGTTTCGTTCATTTGTCTGATCAATAAATGTAATTTTTAATAAGTGAAACATTAATGTAATATGGGTCCTCTTCAATGTAGATTAGATTATTGTGGATGTAACCTGTTGTGAAGCTAACTCAGCTAACAGTGAGTGACTAGCTATAGGCTGCTACAAGTCTTGTCCAGTCTGGTCCAGTTGCGGTCATCTGTGTGGACGCTGAGGAGACCCAGATAGCGGTTTAGGCTACTGAGAATCTAAACTTCCTCTGGCAAAGGTGGATGTTGTTCTTCCTGTCATTTCCCTTCGTGTGGTCCCCTACATGTCTCCATTGGACTGTCCTGGTCCCTGGGTTTGCCAAATCCGTTTTCCCCTGCAAGTTGTCTGAGGTAACGTTACCCTTATTGTTTTTCCTGCTTGGAAGAGTGAAGCGGCTAGTTTGTTTGTAGCCTCACCGAGCACAAGCATCGATACAGGCCTGCAACTTTAGGGGACTTTCTCCTGCTCTGGGGTTATCGTGTGGGAGTGTGTGTGTGTATGTGTGTGTGAGTGGGCCCACGATCTGTTTTGTCTGTCGAGTGTCTATGTTTCGTGAACGTGTAGCCATAGTGGCTAGTCTGATGCTTAACGCAGCTAGACTGACAGTGTAGAATGTTAACTTTTTTTCTTTTTTTTTTTTTTGTTTCACAGCATATTGTTGTTTATTGTGTTTGGTGTGAGTGCTTCAGGTAAAGGTTGGCACACTCCCCTGTGGTCTGTTCACAGAACATTTTCATGTTATCAATGTCAAACCATGCTTGATCACAGGTGTCAACAAGTTCAGAACTTTGATGGGCTGCATTGGGAAAACAAACACACATTTATTCAAAGAAGTAGCACATTTCACTTCTGTTTTGTTGTTGGGGGAATTTAGGGGAGTTTTGTACTACTAATAGCTTTTGAACTTTGTGAATTATAGGGGCAGATGCCAGCATCAAAGCATCCACATTAAAATCAGCCCCCATAACTATGGGGAAAAAAACATAATGAATAAATAAATAAAATATAATGCTTGGCTACAAATTAAAAATCACTACGTTAATATAGTCTTACTACATTTCATACAAGTCATTATGTAAGTTTATATTTTGTTACATATTTTTGCTTGTTAAAATATACTTTGTATATATTTGTTTTGTAAATATAATAAACATTTTATCCACTCATCAGTGGTTTGAAATTTATTTTAAAAATAACAGACATGCACATCTGCTCGATGATCATCCTTTATAGACTTTCACTCTCACATACAGTAGACCAGCGGTGGTCTGTGACCAAGCTCAAGTGATGCCTGAGGGGATATCAAAAAAATATGCGAATTTAGTCAGTTTTTCTCACTAATATTTTTTGAAGGCAAAAGAGGAGCTTTTTTTTTTACTAAATGTCAAAGCAGATGTCATTGTCAATTAAACCCTGCAATAGTACATTGCAAGATGACTGAAATTGCCTTTCTCCAAACTCTGTATAATTTATATTTCTTTAATTTATAGGCATTTAAAACGCCTTTAGCACACTGAGTAAAGGGTAGTGGCATACGACTTGGAGAGGGGGCGCTGACAAAGACAGCACGTCAGCACACTGACCAAATAGCACTAAGAAATACAAATACATTTGTAAAACCCTCTGGAGACTCTGAGTGTTGGACAAGACAGACTGTCTGTTACAACTGCTGTATTTCTATGTGGTGAACCGCTGGTGTTATTCTACCCCCTAGTGTCCAGATGTCACATAGCATCTTCTCAAAGCGTTAGTACTCTATTCTATGCCACTGGTGTGCAGTCAGGGAAGTAGCACCAAATTCTGGGCCCTGTACACAAGCAGTGGAACCTTATACCCTTATGTAGCACTCAAGAAATAATTAGTCTCACACACTGCATTTACGCTAATACACTCAAGGAACAATTAGTCTCTGGTCAGATTTCCCAGTCCTCCACGAACAAAACCCATAAGTAAACTAAACTAACAAACAAACAAACATGCTATTACACACTGCATTTCCACTGAAATCTGTGGGAAAGACTAATTACAGTAATAAGCTGTTAAAATCTCACAACAAGACAAATGGTTGTATGATGCAGAAAATATTTAGTTTTATTTTTTTGAATGAAATGAAGGAGAGAACTATAAAAATAAAGAGACGTGTGCAGAGCGGAACTACAACACTACTCTGGTTCCAGGCACTCTGACAGCTCCATTAGCTTGCGCTGGTCGTTTATGACCTGGACGGTCTCCAAGTACCGACGAAGGCTGTTATATCTGGGAGGTGGGTCTGAAATGGAGGCAACATACTGGTTTGTTTTGTACTTCATGAAAACAGGAAAGAGGCCTACAAATTGGCCCCTTAACAAAACTGAGAGACCAATGAAATTGAAACACCAGTGACACAGTGAAACAGCAACACATTCAGTGACACTGAAACACAAACAACAACAACTATTTAAAGTAATCATCATCTGACCACCTAAGTCCTTTTAAGGCAAGCCTGTTCACTCAGCAGCCATCTTGTAGATGCCTTTGGGGAGTTATTTGGGATTAGTAAGTGGAGGCCCTATCTAAATGAATGAGATATTTACATCTCCAGATGAGCAAGGTGCATTCACTTAAAAAGTGAATTGTTTGAATCCTTGTTTAAATCGTAAATGAATGGTGTAAATATCATCATCTGTAAGGCATTATTACCTGTGCATAATATGCTACATGGCTCTGCTAATTGAAATTGTATGTAGGATGAAGCCATTCTTACCTTTGCATATTATGAGTTTGGGAGGGTTTGACAGGGATGTCCCCACCCTTGAGGGTTCCAAAAATGACGGAACTGCAGAGAGAGAGAGAGAGAGAGAGAGAGAGAGAGAGAAAGAGAGAGAGAGAGAGGGAGAAAGAGTGGAAGAGAGAGGAAGAGAGAAAGAGAGAGAGACAAGGAGCATCATACACAGCACATTTCCCCAGGCCTGAAAAACACAGGAGCCTAAAGCCGGCCGCACACCGGTTCCGACAGCATTGCGGAGCACTTTCGAATCCGACAATTTTGCCTAGCACCTAGCACAGTAGCCGGTGAAATTAACATTGGATGTCAATGGGCGGCTCCGACAACATAGACTTGAATCGTAATTCACAATCGACGGCGGAAGGGTTCGGCGCTGGTGTGCGGGGTTGCATTGAAAACAATGGAATCGAATTTTGGAAGCAGAGTGCTCAGCACTGTGTCAGAAGCAGTGTGCGGACCCCTTCCACACTCTACAGTCTGTTGGACCATCCAGTGATGGGTGACAGCGGCACAGAGATGAAATACTTACAGTAGGGCTGACTGCGGCAGACAGTCAGAACCCTCAGGATCTTGCCAATCCTTCGCTGTGGAGAGACAGAGAGAGAGAGAGAGAGAGAGAGAGAGAGAGAGAGAGAGAGAGAGAGAGAGAGAGGTGTTTATGGGGAACAGGACAGAAAATAAACAACTGCCGAAACTACTATAATACTGCACAAGTCTCGCAAACACATAACGCTAGATGCCATTGTGTGGAATGTAAGGGTAGTTTCGATCAAATTCTTGTTTAGATTGCTATCTAAGTAGCCAAGAGACTCTATTGACCAAACTACTAGAACAGGGGTGGGCAATTATTTTGGCCGATGGGCCACATTGGCTTTTAGATTTTAACTAACGGGACGGGTGTTAACCTTAAACCGGTTGATGCCAGTAAATTGGCAAGTCTTAAACCAGTAGCCCCACTTTCTTCAGAAGACATGTTACCATGCATGGTTGAATGCAAATTTGTTGAATACAACAAATTTGATAATAATTAGGCCTAGGTCTCCTTGGCTAAAGGATAAATTATTCTACTTTGGGAAGTCTCCACGGGCCGGATTAAATAGCTCAGAGGGGCGGATATGGCCCCCGGGCCTTAGTTTGCCCAGGCCTGTACTAGAAGAATGTATGCTAAGGCTATATGAGACTGGGATCAGACCAGATCAAAGATGTTAAATATTTCTCATCCCCACTCTCACGCACCATCTTTTCGAAGTTGACCAGGCCATCGACGTAGCTCCCAATCCCCTCATGGATGACAGTCAGATCTGCGTTCAAGGAGAGGACAGTCAAGGAACATTGTTCAAAAAGGACAGTAGAGTAAATATAATTAATAATTTACCATTGTTTGATAATGTACAGTAAAAATGATGAACCATGTAACAATGTCACAGTTTGACGGATTCCATGAGAAATTATGTTCAAACACACTCTCCTTTTCAAACGTGTGTGTGCATGTGTGCGCGCGCTCGTGTGTGTGTGCGTGTGTGTGTGTGTGTGTGTGTGTGTGTGTGTGTGTGTGTGTGTGTGTGTGTGTGTGTGTGTGTTGTCATTTATCTGCAGCTACAGCTCTACCTTTCAGTAGGAGCTTTGTGAAAGGAATGTAGGGAGGTCGGAGGTCGGCGAAGGTCTCATGAAACACCCGGAAATTTCTACTGGGATTCTGCAGAGGAAAAAAAACATCAGCATTACTCTCCATTTGCTACAGCAAAAGATATGAGGCATAGAGTAGGCCACATATTTCATTGGGTTAATCCAAGGACCCAATCCAAATTGTCCTTGGTACTGTAGAGCTTTGAGATATAAATATTAGGCCTCATTCACCAAACAATCTCACAAAAAAATTTTTAAATCACGCTACAATTTGTAATTGTATTCACTAATATAGGTTTTTAATGGGACCAGTAATCATTTACAGAACAGTAATTAAGCACCAAAGCGCCATCTCGTGGTTGTTTGGGTACATTGCAGTTACCCCCAAATTTCACATTCCAACTAAGCTGCATGTGATTACTGTGCCGAACCACCCATTCCTAAGTAGGCTGTTTTATTAAGTAATTAAGAAAATTCATTAGCATATGTTGGTGATTAAGGCCCATTGTCATCAGTTTTCCCAAATGAGACTAAGTTTGACTGGTCATTAGAACTGAGAGGGGTCCAATGAGTGACTCTTAACAAATTAGAGAGAGAAACTCACCATGACTTTTTCATGAGTGTTAAACATCTTCATCCACTTTTTGGGGATTTTCTGTAAGTAGAGAAGGACAGTCAGTTGTTTATGAATGGTGGAAAACAGGCAGTCTTTCTCTGAAAATGTTAACACACTGGGTGGTTATAGTGAGAGTTGAATTATCTGACACTTTTTGTATAATTTCTGTAAGAAAATACATAAGAAAGTATACTTGTATAGACTTATACACAGTATGGATACATAATGGTATAAACCTTTTTTGAAAGGCGTCAAATCATGGAGGTCATTGTTAATTTGTTTACATTCTCTCCCCTCATCTTTCTGTAAGCTAACATCTTATTGAGAGTGCTATACTGTAGGATTGTTTAAATTAGGATTGTTTAAATCAGGACTCTTAATGTGAAGCTTATTGAGAGCGCTAGACTGTAGAATTTTTTTTAAATTAGGACTCTTAATGTGAAATGTCTATCTATCTATCTATCTATCTATCTATCTATCTATCTATCTATCTACTGTAGCTTACTGAGTGCGCTATACTGTAGGATTGTTTAAATTAGGACTCTTAATGTGAATTGTCTGTCTGTCTGTCTGTCTGTCTGTCTGTCTATCTATCTATCTATCGTAGGATTGTTTAAACTAGGACTCTTAATGTGAAGTGTTCCTCTCACCGCCCAGGTCTCGTGGAGCCTCATCACTGCACGGTTGGTAAGACCAAACATCATGGCAGAAAAAGAGTGGAGATTCCTCAACTCTCTCAGTCTGGGTCAGGAACAGGAATAAAGTCAGTGCTACTAATGTATCCTTAGTCAATAAAGTAACATAACACAAATGGGAGTGAGGTTGTTAGTGAATAATCCCACGTCTGTGGTCCGGCTGCAGGGATGAACCTAAATACTGTACCATGTGTTTCTTATGCGTCATACTCACTTGTTTGCGATCTGGATGAACTTAATCACTAGCGCCGCTCTCTTGGCCTGGTCACTGCAGAGGCAAATCTCCGTTGCCACCCAGTATTGTACCTGGTCGAAGCGGCGCAGCGAGACGGTCCAGATTGGCCGTTGTGGACAGAGTGTGTGCCTCTTTCCCCGTAACAAAGAAGATCAGTTCCGACTAACGAGACAAAAAGGGAGAGGGAGGGATGGAGGGGTGGATGAGTACTGCATTGGAACCACAAGTATGTGTGTGTGAGAGAGAGAGAGAGTGTGTGTGTGTGTGCGTGTGTGTGTGTGTGTGTGTATGTGGATATCTGTGTGTGTGTGTGTGTGTGTGTGTGTGTGTGTGTGTGTGTGTGTGTGTGTGTGTGTTTATTGTGTGTGGTTAACCTGGTGTAAGGCAGCGAGGAGTTCCCAGTCGTGGGCAGTCATGTGTCTGTGTGTATGTGGATATCTGTGAATGTATATGTGGGTTGTGTGTGTGTGTGTGTGTGTGTGTTTTCACCTGGTTTAC
>JAODXP020006892.1:30000-47500 GCA_027497455.2 Sardinella longiceps | reverse complement strand
GACTCTCTGTAAGCTACCTGTTGTTTGTTGTCCGGTTTGATCGAAATGCCTTTACTGGTTAGAGTAACAACAACTCTTGCATAATGCTGGAAAACACAACTGAGGCAATGTGAATAAAAAAACATGGACAGGTTCACAAAATTCCCGCGTACACCCACACACAGTTTTTTTTTTTTTCAGTATAAAAATGTGTGGGGCTCCATGGTCTTATCATAAAAAGGTAAAGATCGGTTTAGTACTGGACGGAGTGAATCCTACTGCTGCAACATGGTGAGTCTGAGTTTTCCTCAAAGTTGTTACTCTATTTGCACAATGCACATGTCTACTTAACTGTTTATCTGTATATCAACCATCATATCATTTTTGGAGCATTCTTATGGTGAAGATAAATCTCCTAACTTATCTTCAATATGGTGAAATGATAGACTTCAACTTCTAAAACTGTTAATGATTTGATTACGATTGGTTGTATTGCGTTCTATGCCATTGTAAATTCCTGGTATAACATGGTTCCATAAAATGAACCGTAACTGTGCTTGTGTGTTACTTCACAACCATTCAGCATGAGGAAAAATCTTTTTTTATTTTTATTTTTTTGTGGTGGAGGGACTGGTATTTATGAATCATTCGCTACATTTCCTTTATGTCAGTCTTACTTTAATGAAACCATACCTGGTGGGTATGGTTCTGACTTGAGAAACACAATAAACCACTCGAGTCCGTTGCCTATGCTGGTTTTACCATGAAGTTGTTAGACACCTGTAGGAAAACAGCATAACTACTGGCCTCACTGTGTTACTCACATAAGTCTCTCTGTTGATTCCTGTCAGATTTGGTGGATAATTGCCTTACTGCTCCCCCTGCTGGCCAACTCTATCACTGCTGAGACGGCACTGCCAGCTGACTGTGAAGACATCTTCAACAACGGCCACACCCTCAGCGGCGTGTACACCATCTACCCCACGGGAGACAGCTCACCTGTGCAGGTGTACTGTGACATGGGCTGTAACGGCGACCCCAAAGAGAGTGGGTGGATGGTGAGAGAAGATTATTATTTTATTAGTAGGCCTAATGATGTAAGATACAAGTGAATTTTAAATAAATGTTTTCAGATAGCTCCTGAGTCTATAATGTATGACTTTGTTTTGGATGGAAATAGACATAAAAATGAGGATATCAGAAGAACAGAGAGTTATCCGTGTTTGTTTGTTGGTTAATTCATTGATATTGCTATGGTAACAAAGGTAGCTAGGACTTGGAGTAGTTTGTGGAGTTTGATGATGATTTCTGCGTCATACTGCAGGTGTTTCAGAGGAGAATGGATGGCACTGTGAACTTCTATCGCCCCTGGGATCACTACAAGAAGGGCTTTGGGAACAAGGATGGAGAGTACTGGCTTGGTAAACACATGCGCGCACACACACACACACACACACACACACACACACACACACACACACACACACACACACACACACACACACACACACAAACACACGCATGCACACACACACACACACAAACACACACACACACACACATAAAATTAGGAATAGGCCTCCATCTATTTCTCACTGTATTCTTGGCACTGTGTGAATCTTCAGGACTGGAGTGGCTCCACCTGCTGACCAGTAAGAAGAAGTACGAGCTGAGAGTGGACATGGAGGACTTTGAAGGGGGGAAGGTCCACGCCCAGTACTCCTCCTTCTCTGTGGCATCAGAGGAAGAGGGATACCAGCTACAGGTGTCTGGATACATGGATGGGGGAGCAGGTAGGCATTGGAACACACACACACACACACACACACACACACACACACACACACACACACACACACACACACACACTGAAATGTTCAAATCTGTGTTGTGTCCACCAGGGGATGCCCTCATTCACCACAATGGAAGGAAGTTCACCACTTTTGACCGAGATCAGGACCTGTCTTCCTCTGAGAACTGCGCTCTGTTGTACTTTGGAGCTTTCTGGTACAACAACTGTCACCACGCCAATCTAAACGGTCTCTACATGTGGGGTTCACACAGTCGCTATGGATACGGGGTCATCTGGAACCAGTGGAAAGGGTTTTATTACTCTCTCAAATCAGTCACCATGAAGATCAGACCAGTGCAGTATCGATGATGACAGTGGTGGTGGTACACAGTGGTTAAAGTGGGATTTGGCAGGAGGGGGAAATTTTAAAATTTGTGTCGGCAAAAACAAAGAAAAATGTATTGAAGGAGAATGAGGTGCTACTCCTCATTCACCAGAGGTGCCGGTCCTGTGTGGCAATTGTCTTTCATTATCGAACAAAATAAATATGTTTTTCAATAAAGTCTTTGTTTTGTCTGTTAATCAACACAAGGGGTAATAATACAGGCTCTGAGATAGTGTTTGTTGTCATGTCTGTTTTACAGAGTGCTTATCTCCTCACGCCTGTAAGTTAGGCCAGAATTATTGATTTCAGGTCAGTAAACACTAAACAATGTAATAAAACCTTCTTCCAGGAAGTTAAGCTTTCCGGTCATAGTGTTATCAAGCTGACCCTATTATGTCTGACAGGAATTTTTTTATGGATAAGGGCTAGGGCTACACAAACAGGGCTTCCCCGCTGTTGATCCCCACACCCAGGGCCCTTTCAAAGTTCTTAGGGGACACCAAGCAAACAGGACATGGGGGCCCTTCACCATAAATACCTACATGGGCAACAATGTTATAATCTTCAATATACTGTAATTATTTGTCTAACTCTTGTTAAAAGTTTTTTTGTTGTTGTTGTTGTAAAAAACATCACCAACTAAACTACTGAAATGATTAAACGGTCAATCTTGGGGGCCCCTTTCAGCAATTGCCTAGTTTGCCTGTCCTGTTGCGATGGCCCTGCTCACACCAACCAAATGGAGTGTGGAAAATACCACATCTTTATTCTCTACTTGTGGGGTGTCACACTTTAAAATTCAGAACGGACCCATGAGAGTCTTACTGAGCTAAATAATTAACACCTCTGTCCCAGGAAATAAAAGAAAAAAAAGTTGGACTTTGGTATACAGCACCTCCAATATCATATATGTGACTCGGACAAAAGATTGCATTTCCCCCTCCAGTCTGAAGGCAACAACAGCTTCTCCTTCTTCATCTTAAACAGTAAGTCTTTCATTGTTTTTTTTTGGTCAATTTGGTCGAGAGGGTCGATTTAATTTTATTTTATGATCGGTTACAATACATGATTTTTCATGTGATAGAACTAGTATTTAAGCTACATAATTCTTTGTTAACACAGGACACTGTCAGGAGTATCCCACCGCAGTATCATGGTGAGTGATGCTTTGAAAAGTTGTGTTATAGCGCTAAAGGGAGAAATCCAGTGCAAAGGGTCCAGACAAAACAATTAAAGGGACACCAGGCAACGTTTTACAGTTAATTTACCAGCCTCGAAGTCACTTCAGTGATTAAATGGTTCATTACGGGGTGACCGATGGCTCTCTCGTCAGACTCAAACATTTGTTTCGCGGTAATCCCGCATGGCAGAATGGCAAGTGTCGGGTCCACGAAATAGAAACTGAAAGTAGGCATAACTGAAATCGCATTTACAAGTATTACCGGCTTGTCAGACAACGTAACGCAGGAAAATTATCATCTCTGGTTTGTACTCTTTGGTTTGCAAATAAATTTACATCTATTGTTGAGAATGTGTAACGCAGTTGTATTTTTTCTAATATTTCGGTGACTGTAGGTGGAGCTCCGGAGATAGAAAACTATAATCCTGCCTGGTGTTCCTTTAACAAGAATTTTTTTTTTTTTTTTTAAATAAAACTGACATTTCATACAACACATTCACACAACTTCAGACTCTCTACCTATCTCTCTGCTCATAAGTGTCTCATTAGTGTTTGTTTTCATCGCTTTGTCTTAACTTACTTAGTGTCTATTCTTACTGTAATTTTATGCAGAAATATTAGCCTTTCTATTTGAGTATTGTGTTTTATTTTCTGTTATGTCCTTCAGATCAATAAAGTGTCTATCTATCTATCTATCTATCTATCTATCTATCTATCTATCTATCTATCTGTCTGTCTGTCTGTCTGTCTGTCTCTTTGTCTGTCTATGTATCTATCTATTTACTGTATCTATGTATCCTCGGTCTTCCTCTCTGGCCAAAAGATTTGTTGGATCTTTGCTCTAGTGGTCCCCCTGGTGGCCAAAGGCAAGGCTGCTGACACAGGGTTGCCAACTGACTGCAAGGACATTTTTGACACTGGCCATGCCCTCAGTGGCGTGTACACCATCTACCCTACAGGATACAGTATACCTGTCCAGGTGTATTGTGACATGGGCTGCGGAAGCAACCACGATGACGAGGGCAGGTGGACGGTGAGTGAAGCAAAAAATATGCCCCCCCTTGACCTTGCACTGTCAGGGGTGCCTTATTTGGAAAAACATTTCTTACATACTGCTCCTGTAAGCACACTAATCCCACGAGAGCAGTACTGTAATCTCCCAATCGACCAATGTAAAAGTGGTGATAATACAGATTATATTTTACTGTAATAAAGACTCCTGACTTGCCTTCCATTTCACATGGGATTATAAGGAAAATGGGTAGCACTATAATTTATACATTTAGCAGATGGTTTTATCCAAAACAACATTTTATCTCTACCAATTACAGTAGGCTACTATCAATTACCTCAGGGCCGCAATCTCCCTGACTTTACATTCAGACCGAGACCGATTCAGGCGACATGGGCGACGGAAGTAATTGACTTTGATTTGAAAGCTGGGCGACTTGGGTGATAAAATCAAGTTAAACTTCGGTTAACTTTATGTAATGAGCTATGATGCGGTTGGACGATTACCAATCAGAATGTCATGGGCAAATTTGCCGTTTTGGTTGCTGTGCTCAAGCGATGTTTCTTGGGAGTCTTCGGCAACTCTTGGCAATTTATCGGTCTCGCTCTGAGAGTTAGTCAAGGGTCTTCCATTGCTTGCCAGAATACTTATCTGTCTTATATTCAAATTGTAGGATATCTTCTTATAGGCAACAGTAAGATAATTTTGCTTTTCCAGGTGATCCAGAGGAGGATGGATGGAACTGTAAATTTCTTCAGGCCCTGGGATCAATACAAGAAGGGCTTTGGGAACAAGGATGGAGAATACTGGCTTGGTACACACGCTCACGTGCGCGCGCGCACACACACACACACACACACACACACACACACACTGTACACTCACATAAAATTAGGAATAGGCCACCATCTATTTTTACACTGTATTCTTGTCCTGTGTCACTGTGTGAATGTTCAGGACTGGAGTGGCTCCACCTGCTGACCGGTAAGAAGAAGTACGAGCTGAGAGTGGACATGGAGGACTTTGAGGGGGGACAGGTCCACGCCCAGTACTCCTCCTTCTCTGTGGCATCAGAGGAAGAGGGATACCAGCTACAAGTGTCTGGATACATGGATGGGGGAGCAGGTAGGCATTGGAACACACACACACACACACACACACACACACACACACACACACACACACACACACTCACACACACACACACACACACACACACACACACACACACACACACACACACACACACACAAACTGAAATGTTAAAATCTGTGTTGTGTCCACCAGGGGATGCCCTCATTCACCACAATGGAAAGAAGTTCACCACCTTTGACCGAGACCAGGACCTGTCTTCCTCTGAGAACTGTGCTCTATATTACTTTGGAGCTTTCTGGTACAACAACTGTCACCACGCCAATCTAAACGGTCTCTACATGTGGGGTGCACACAGTCGCTATGGACACGGGGTCATCTGGAACCAGTGGAAAGGGTTTTATTACTCCCTCAAATCAGTCACCATGAAAATCAGACCAGTGTCTTAGTAACAACGATAATGCAGTCAGTGTGTTCCGTTTATGTCTGTTGTGATGGTTTAGATAATATATTAAATAGATAGATTAGATATATTTTACTTATTGTATGTATAACAATTCAGTGTAATTGCTTACATATTCATTTATGTAAGGATATTGTATGAAGGTTTAGTGTTATCTACAGTTTACAGATTCATATAAGTTTCATATTCATCTACCAAAGGTTATACATCTGATTTGACTGTCATGTAAGATTCACATGAGATTCTGATAAAGCATGCTTATTTTGTCAAATTTATCTTATAACTTTTCGACTTCATGTTATGATTGTGACAAGCAACTTATTATCGTATCGCTATACAATTCCGGCAACATGCTGCCCGAAACGTCATATAATTATCTCACACTATACAATATACATATAATATATTTGTCATTTCAGTATTTTAATTATTACAGCATAAAATAACTTACATATGTATATATTATTATCGCATAATAAACATATGAATAAATATAAATATATTGTCACGTCATGACAAATATATTTTGCGATGTAAGAATGCCTTTTTGGACATCCGCCTTCACACCATTTCACATTGTTTAAAGTGTCTGGGACATCTCCAATGGAAATCATTTTCTCTCTAGAGGGTGCTATGCTTTCTTCTTCACCAAATCACAATCTGCCTGGTCGTCACAATGTTATATGCTGGAGCTCACATGGGCCAAGTTCATTGCTCCCAAAGTTTTGAAACATTTTGCCACGATTTTTATAAAGTGTATAAAATGTGTTGCAAGCATAGATTGAAATGTTTTGTCTCGAGGCTGGTGATGTAAGTGTTCAAAATCGTGGCTTCTTTTTCCCATTCTGTTCATTGATTTGCTGCCCAGCTGAAAATGAAATTGCATTATGCTCTTCTAGACTATCTAAGATTAAATGAGCAGGGCCAGTAGGCAACACTCGCGTGGCTATAAATATGAAGCTTCCTCTTGAATGTCTTCTCATATAAATATAGTTTAAATGTAACACCACTTGAGACACAGCATTTTGTCTCTCTGTATACATAGTATGAGGTAAAAATTACAGCATGTTTGACATGTCTTGACTTGATATGTGATTTGATTAGCTCACTGCACCCTCTGTCTGATTTCATTTAAAAAAAAAAAAAAAAACATACCTTTCCTTCCACATACTTGCTTGCTGAGTCAGCTTCTGGTTTGTCAACCTTTTCTATTTGTATTTCCTAGCTTAAATTACTATGTGAGTGTAAAATACAGTATGCATATTTTCATGCAAGTGTAACCAAGCAAAAACACACACACACACACACACACACACACACACACACACACACACACACACACACACACAGTCAACAACCTTTTGGTTGTACAAATGGACACAATCTTTGTGAAAGACTTTTTTTTCTTGAGACACAAAGCTTTGTTTTCTCTTGGGCCTGCATATTCCCGTGGTCAGCTTTCTGGTTTGTCAACATTTTCTGCATCTAGTAGTTCTTATTTTTAATCTTCACTACGTCTTGCACACACACACACACACACACACACACACACACACACACCACCACCACCACCCAAGACATGCTTATAGTCACGTACACAAGATCATACAGGTATATCTCACAACTCAATATGTTATGGCATAATCCGCAATGGCCACAGTGGCAGCAGGCTTTCCCCCTTTTGCATTCATTCATTCATTCACTCATTCATTTTCTACTGAGAGACAGCGTGATCAGCATTTTGGGTGCCAGCATAGCATTTTGGAATGACAAAAGAAACTTAAATTTTAGTTAACTTTATGATAATGAGCTATGATGTTTACTATTTTAGGATTCCTCAGCAGCTTTGAGACTTTATCACTTTATCATATCTGAACACTGAGTTAGAGAGAAATGAAAGGACTTTTCTGATTGTATCAGTCATGAGTGACAGACCCACAGAATTCCGTGTAGCCACAGATATTGTGAAACGATTGCGACTGTGAACTAGCCTAGAACTCTGTACGCACTCTAGCAGTAGCACATTGAATTTGCTCAGCGAGTACATCGTCTAGGGATGAGCCATAGCTCAGACCTCGGTTGTGTATGAGCTGATTCTGAGCTGTTTATGCTCTAGGTTGTAGTCAGACATTGTGGTGTTTAGCCAATCGCAACGTTATATCTGGACAGGGAGTTATTGGGCGGGCTTAGCGTTAATTGAATCGCTTGTTAGTTGCTGGGCTGATTCGTTTTAGCTGTTTTACCCAGGGGTCAATCACTTGTCGCCAGACTATACATTCATGTGATAGTCTGGCGTGTCAGGCTAACTGTGAACGATGCTAATGGCCAGAATCTTATTTCTGTCACTCTTGCCAGATGCAAAGTTTGTCAATAGGCAAGGCAGATAGCTGCTTGGTGCTTAAAGAGAACCTATGCAGGATCCGGTGGCGTCATCCAGTAAGCTAACAACCAAACAAAGCAGTTATTAAGCGTTTCTGCCAATAATCCTCCATTTAGAATTGCATAGTCAATGGTGATCGCCGCTAACAAAATGTATCGACAGTTGAATGCGCTGAGAAGTCACAAATCGCGTTGTAATTCAAACAGTAAACTCTGGCTAAGTCACGTGACCTAGCTTACTTGCTAACCAAAATTTACGATAGCCGGGACGCGCTCCCTGATCTTGCATAGGCGGTATCTGCCTCTAGGAGGGTCGGACAATCTCGTGAAGGGGCTTGTTTTACTCCGGAACATGTCATTTATCAAGTCTAGTGAGTTCTAGGCAATTTACATAAAGGTGTAATGAATAGGAAACGTCGAAATTTTACCTAAATGTTGCATGTGGTGGCTTTAAAGTACATTGGCAATGTCACACTGGTAATGCTGAAATTCACCATTTCACACACCTCTACTTATCACACACCAATACTTCACACATATATTCATCTTTCTTCCCTGCTGTGTTTTCATCTCACAAAAAAACTGCACAAGCTGAGCTTTCAAAAAGCTTTGATAGTTTGCACCATAATTTCTGTTGATTTTATATGAAAACTAGAAAAGCGCTCAAAGAGCGCAGACCTCCGCCAAGACAATGTGGTCACAGATGGTGTTCTGGGTCACCGATCGCCACCAAAATCGAATCAGTTCTTCCTTGTTCCAATACACACGTTGTCCGTAAATTTGATCCAAATCCGTGCAGTACTTTTCGAGTTATGTTGCTCAGAGACAGACAGACACACACACACACAGACGCACACACAGACAGACACACACACGCCAAGCAAAACATAACACAGGTAATAAGGTACAACCATGTGGCACTTGTCCAATAGGCTATCTCACTATTTCTTACCACAATGCAAACATAGTATAACAAAATATCACAAAAAACAGGAGAGCTGCCATGAGTGGAGTTGCATTCCTCTCCATTATTAGCAGTTTTCAAGTAATTCTGTTTTGAATTTAATTTATGCGAGGTCTCTAACCCCACCATTCCCCAACAACACAAAATAAATAAGTTCTTTTCTATGTTAGAAGTTGTTTTCAGAGCCATGGCACAAACAAGAAAAAAAATTCAGTGCCATGACCAAAAACCGAGATGATTGTAATGCAGCCCTGTATTGCACCCTCATTCTGCTCTGTACACTGAAATATGAACATTAACAAAATATTGTCATTTCTCATATTTTTTGCAAACTGTGAAGTTACAATATCCTACTGTAATGATTTGTATATTTCTACTATTGCTAGATTCGAGATAGCACCCCTAACCAGTACATTGATTATTTTATTGAGTACTTTACATCATTACAGTGTATACACACATAAGTTTGTAATATTTTTTTAAAATCATGCTAACAGAAAGACAGACAGACACAGGCACATGTGCGCACGAGCGCACACACATGCACAAACCCTCATGTATAACAATCAGTTCATCTGAGTATTCCTGTAAAGGTGGCAACTTATCTGTCCTTACAAGAAATTGGGGACCGTTTTTTTCAGCTGGCACTCAAATGTTTTTTTCTGCCTCTGCGCTGTATAAAAAGAAGAAAATCCAACGCTCCGTAGCCACAATATAGACAAGAAAAGACCCTAACCTACGGAGCCATTACATCTTTATTTCATGCAACATGGTAAGTGTGTAACTTCACTTTATATCACTTGCAATATAAGATTCACTTTGGTCATGGCAGGTTATATACTGTATTGTATTGTAGATGAAATATATGGTAAATTTCCTATTGAGATGCGCTATTTAGAATGTGGATTATTTTTCAGATAACTGTACGGCTATGAAGTAGTTCCACTTTTCCACCCATAATAGACTTGCATCAATTTGACCAACTCACTCTGACTTCTAAATGAACTGTCAAGTTAACACAGGATGACAATTTAGTGGTCTGACTAACGTTCAAGACACAACACATTTTAACTTGTGACCACAATGGTTTTTAACTCTGTTATGCTACGTTTGCAAGAATGGGTGAATTGTGAATTTAAAAAGCCCAAGACAGGTTGAAATCTTTGGATTTAGTGTTTGAGATGGAATTAACAGGAGATGGAATTATTGACTGACTTCTACTTGAGAAATTTTAATAAGGGGCGAATTTTCACTCTTACCACTCACTTCCAGTAAGGGGTCCTTGAGTCCAAAATTGCTTGCGTTTAATGGAGCGTCACCAACAATAACAACATTTCTTTATAAATTTTTGCCTTAAAATTGCAATGATGTTTACGATACAGGGGACAAAGATTGTATAAATAATCGAGGAACAAAATTTTTAGGTGCATTCATTCGCTGTAACATCAACATGTAGTCTCCTCATTCCTCCCCAGTTAACATAATGCTAGCGAGGCACAAGCAAAACAGGCTCACGTTCTGAAAAACTGAAAGGGTATGAGTGTTTGTTTAATTCAGTTTTGATTGATGATCTATGTGCTACATAAAATAGAATCTAATGGGTAGAAACAATGCATTTAGCCATGTAGCTCCATAGGGCCCCAAGTACAGCATGAAGCAGTTCCCCAAAACATTCTTATCGCTAAGTAGTTCATTTTCCCTTAACACAGTTTTTGGCTTAACCACAGCTTTAAGAAAAGTTCTCAAAAGTTATTTTGCATAATTTAAAAATTGCCAAAATTCATTAGGTTGCTTTGATTTTCAAACCTTCTAAAATGCAAACATGCCACTTACACACCTCATATTGGCACATAAATTATATTTCTACTTGCATTTCGTGTTACTACACCTTAATCCCAGAAAAGACATTTTCAAGTATGCTCAAAAGAAGCGCAAATGACAACAATGAATGCGAAAAACATTCATTTGGCATCTTAAGAGATAGCTAAGAACAACATAGTAAAGAAGGCTCAAAGAGATAGTTCAGGGAACACACTCAGAAAAGTAAACAACTTTGGTAAGATATATTTATTTGAGTCCTCTTAGTGCGATAAGAGTGAGCATTATCGGGGAACCCGGCCCAGAACTGTTAAGAACAAAAGGAAGCAACATCTTTTCATGGAAATTAAATGTTTCAGTGGACACCACACCAACACAGTTGATACTTAATAGAAACACCCTCTGCTACTTTACTGACCAGATCATTATTAGAGGGGTTCAACTGACCTTATGCCATACCCAATGAAAAAGTGGAATTTATTTGAGCAGTGTAGTTTATTTAAGTCAAGCCTGTAGTACAATACACAAGCATTCTTTGTTTGAAGAATTACTCTTTTCCCCCTGCATGCTGTAAAACGTTATGTCAAATAGACTGAGAGAGAGATTTGGACTCGAGTCTCATGACTTGGACTCAACCATACCCCAGTCATGATTTTAACATTTTACAGTGAAATTATAACAACATGAGGCTCTCTGTCAATTTGTTAGATTTGGTGGATCATTGCCTTAATTCTCCCCCTGGTGGTCAACTATGCTACTGCTGAGACGGAACTGCCAGCTGACTGTGAAGACATCTTCAACGACGGCCACACCCTCAGCAGCGTGTATGCCATCTTCCCCATGGGAGACACCTCACCTTTGTACTATAGAGGTGGTCAATATTTCTTTCTTTTTTTTCCTGAATGCTTAAATGCTAATGATTATTTTGTCACAGTTTTTGAAACTGCTCAGTTTTTGAAACTGCTAACACTTCGCCAATCTAATCACATACATGTATGCAAACCAAAAAAAAACTATTTGCACTTTACAATTTGTTTGATATTTTGCTAAATTGCAAACACGGCACACAGAACAGTATATTTTTTTTTTTTTTTTTTTTTTTTTGCCATTTTATAGCACACTCGTGCATTCTAAGAATTCTAAGGCCCGTTTCACACACAAACCTGTGCGTAAGTGGCGCGGGGCGGGGGCGGTTTTGGTCCGTTTTAGTTTAGAATGCATGTTAACAGATTAAATCATTCACACAGAAAGAGTTCACCGCCGGTAACAGAGCGGTCCCACCACGCCGTCACCGCGCTGCAACTAGAAAATAAATGCATACATGACAGCTATTTATGATAATTACTCCACTCAATATTCAGACTATTAGCATTGCAAAAAGACAGTTTAAGTTTTCAGTTTTCTATTTTGGACTAAGACCGTGAAATGGAAAGAGGAGAAAACATTGAGATCAAATATCAAACGAAAACAGTAAAATATTGTTATAGAAGTGAATCAGTCATTGTGTGTAATGTTGTGCAAATCAGTGGAAGCGTTTTGCTACTTGTAGAAGACATTTAGCAAATTGTGTTATAATTAGTGCTGTCAAACATCTCATTAATCACAAATGAAGAATCTCGATGCTAGGGTATGTTGCATCCTTATTTTTCCCTGAGACAATGAAGCCAACTAGCTGGCTTTGTTCCTCTCAATTGGTGTAATTCACACCTGTCCCCTACCCCACACAGATTCCCCAAACACCAACCCTCTGTTCAGCTAGGCCATAGTCTTTGTCTAGTTTGACTTGATAGCCTTGCCATTTTCTATCTGAAATTATAATAGCACACATATCATATGAGGAACCATAACCAGCAGGATTAATCTGAGTTAACTTTTTTAAAATTTGAGTTCCAATTTTTTTTATTAATCACCTAAGTTAAAGCATAGTTTTGTCAGCACTAGTTATAATGCATTTTGAGTAATGCAAATTTAGTGGGATGTTTGGTTGATAAGTGTTTAAATTACATGTATTGTGAAAAAAGGATCCCTGAATTCAAAATTGAAAGTGTTGAAAACAAAACAGGATTTTTATAAATATGTGTATGTTTTGACTGAAGTGAAAGGAGCCCTGTTTTTAAAATTGTGTGTTCACAATTGTAACACTGTAGCAGTGAAGGCTGGCAACGTAGGCACCCATTCATACTTGATATATCATGTTAAATCCAGACTGTACAATGTTTTGCCAAAAAATTCTTATATTACATGCTATTTATGATTAGAGAAGACACATATCAAAGTCACTGACCTCTCTATTATAGAAAATTGGGAATAGAAAAGTAACCAAAACAGCTCCATTGCGTCTGTCAAAAAGTTAAAAAATGTTCAACTTTTTAGCTGGCGACGGATCCGTCAAACCAATCGGGATTGAGAGAATTGACTCCCCCCTCCGTCAGACCCCTCCCCATCCGTCAACGGACGTACTGTATGTAGTGTGAACGCCCTGTTAGGGTTAAGGGCAATTGGCTATGGTATCAGTGCCATAAACAGGTTCAATTTTGGTACTAGGTTTCCCAATTTCCCAACCCTTTCCCATCTGTACCTTGCTCACAAGTTTCCTGTCAAAATTTAATTCCATAATTTAAAAGTAGCTCATGTTCAAAACTTCCTTGTAATTTTTGATAAATGAGCATTCAGCCTTACTGAACAACACAAAAAATAAGCAAACGAAAGAAAAATCCATAAGTCTTATTACGAGGCCATATTATCTTTTTTTTTTAACTATGAAATACTTTCTTAGACCTGTATCTTAGACCCATATTTTTGTATTTTATTTTGTTACAATTGATGAGCTTGTATTTGTAATTTGAAATGAAATTTTTGATGAATCTTTGCCCAGCTTTGGTGTACTGTGACATGGGCTGTAATGGCAACCCCAAAGAGGGCGGATGGACGGTGAGATCCAATTATTATTTTATCATTAGCCCAAATGAAGAAAGACACATGAGAAGTAAATACATGTTCTCAGGTAGCTCTAGCCACAGTCTATGTTTAAACTGACATGTATTACATATGTATAGGCCTAGACCATGAGAAAGTACTCCTATCTTATTATAATGTGTGATGGTCGACAGTGTTCAGACACCTTATACAAAGAGTATGGTTCTCTGTATGGTTCTTTTGGATGGAAATAGACATAAAATGGGGATATCAGAACAGAGAATTATGCTTACTGTGCGTTCAGACAGAGTACAAATCAGGCGACACATGGGACGGAAGTAATTGACTTTGTATGGTTTCTGTTAACATTATGTAATGTGCTATGATGCAGTTCGGCAACTACCATTTACCAGTGTGACTGTTGTAGAGAAGCAGGATTGAACGTTAGAATGCTATCATCATCGGCAAATTTACTGTTTTTGTTGCTGTGCTCAAGCAATGTTTGGGACTCTCGGCAACTCTTGGCAATTTATCGCTTGCAGTCTGAACGTACAGTTACAAGAATCTTGGTTTGTAGGAAGTGAGATTCATGTCTGTTTGTTTATTCATTGATTTTGCTATGGAAATGAAGGTAGGACTTGGAGTAGTTTGTGGTTTGTGTGGAGTATGATGCATGATTTCTGGTTCATAGGTCATCCAGAGGAGAATGGACGGCACTGTGAACTTCTACCGGGACTGGGATCAGTACAAGCAGGGCTTTGGGAACAAGAATGGAGAATACTGGCTTGGTATGACACACACACACACACACACACACACACACACACACACACACACACACACACACACACACATTTTAATACTTTTATTTGGATCTCACCAGAAAAGCATCATTACAAATCCAAATAGTGCACACACATATACAAATGCACACACACACACACACACACACACACACACACACACACACACACACACACACACACACACACACACACACACACACACACATGCACACACATAGTGTACACTCTATTTCTAATAGGGATAGGCCACCACCTATTTTTCACTGTATTGCTGTTCTATGTGAATGTTCAGGACTGGAATGGCTCCACCTGCTGACCAGTAAGAAGAAGTACGAGCTGAGAGTGGACATGGAGGACTTTGAAGGGAACCAGGTTTTTGCTCGGTACTCCTCCTTCTCTGTGGCATCAGAGGAAGAGGGATACCGGCTACAGGTGTCTGGATACATGGATGGGGGAGCAGGTAGGCATTGGTAAAAACATTACACAGAGAGACAGACACAAACTAGATTGTCTAATTCGGTATTGTGTCTACTAGGGGACGCCCTGATTTATCACAATGGAAGGAAGTTCACCACTTTTGACCGAGACCAGGACCTGTCTTCCTCTGAGAACTGCGCTCTATATTACTTTGGAGCTTTCTGGTACAATAACTGTCACCACGCCAATCTAAACGGTCTCTACATGTGGGGTGCACACAGTCGCTATGGACACGGGGTCATCTGGAACCAGTGGAAAGGGTTTTATTACTCCCTCAAATCAGTCACCATGAAGATCAGATCAGTGTCTTAGTAGCAATGATGACAGTGGTGGTGGTACATTATTCGTTTTTTTTTTCACTGTGAGTGTTTTCCATTTACTGTATGTCTAGAGTTATCATTTGGACATGATACTCTACATTCATCATGATACATTAGATCTCAGTCATGTGCGGGCTAAACAACAATGTGTGCCCAGCTTATCGTGAGAAGCATTTTGTTTGAATTTTTTATTAACAGGTTGAGGTGTTATATCAGAAGTTGTTGTTCTTCACCCTGCATCTCAAAATGGCATATATTATTCTGAGCATATTACATGTACAAGAAGACCATAGATCTACCTGTTTTACTTGATCTTCAAATGACTTTAAATATTTAGTGGCCATTGTCTTTCATAATTATCAAACAAAATAAATGTGTTTTTCAAAGAAGTCTTTGTTTTGTCTGTTACTCAACACAAGGGGTAAGTTTGTGTTGCCATGTGTGTTTTACAGAGTACATATCTCCTCACCCATGTAAGTTAAGCCAGAATGATTGATTTCAGGTTAATAAACACTAAACAATGTAATAAAACCTTCCAGGAAGTTAAGCTTTCCGGTCATAGTGTTATCAAGCTGACCCTATTATGTCTGAAAGGAATTTTTTATGGATAAGGGCTAGGGCTACACAAACAGGGCTTCCCCGCTGTTGATCCTCACACCCAGGGCCCTTTCAAAGTTCTTAGGGGACACCAAGCAAACAGGACATGGGGGCCCTTCACCATAAATACCTACATGAGCAACAATGTTATAATCTTAAATATAATTATTTGTCTAACTCTTGTTAAAAGTTTTTTTTTGTTGTTGTTGTTAAAAAACATCACCAACTAAACTACTGAAATGATTAAACGGTCAATCTTGGGGGCCCCTTTCAGCAATTGCCTAGTTTGCCTGTCCTGTTGCGATGGCCCTGCTCACACCAACCAAATGGAAACTGTGTGGAAAATACCACATCTTTATTCTCTACTTGTGAGGTGTCACACTTTAAAATTCAGAACGGGCCCATGACAATCTTATGTAGACTAATTACTGAGCTAAATAATTAACACCTCCGTCCCAGGAAAAAAAGAAAAGAAAAAAAGTTGGACTTTGGTATACAGCACCTCCAATGTTATATCTGTGACTCGGACAAGAGATTGCATTTCGCCCTCCAGTCTGAAGGCAACAGCTTCTCCTCCTTCATCTTAAACAGTAAGTCTTTCATCGTGTTTTTTTTTTGTTTTGTTTTGTTTTTGCCACAGTCAATTTGGTCGAGAGGGTCGATTCAATTTTTATTTTATGATCGGTTACAATACATGATTTTTCTGTGATAGAACTAGTATTTACGCTACATGATTCTTTGTTAACACAGGACACTGTCAGGAGTATCCCACTTCAGTATCATGGTGAGTGATGCTTTGAAAAGTTGTGTTATAAAAACATCCAGTGCAAAGGGTCCAGACAAAACAATTAACAAGATTTTTTTTTTTTTTTAAAGGTGCCATGCCACACCACTACAGGGTATTTAAATTGTTCTTTGAGGTCTACAAATAGGGTATGTGACTTCACTTGGACTGAGAACGGTTTCATGCGGTTCTTCCGTTTTTTTTCCACTGTTACAATGGGCTGCGCTCTGATTCGCTGCTGAAGCTCGACGTTGTAAAGCACATGGACGAATATTTACATTAGTTTTACTTGCGAATTGCGAGGTAGGGAAAAAAAAAAACTTGGAATATTATCATGAAACCGAGAAAGAGGATATCTGCACCAACCTACATAGTCTACATAGTCTACATAGTCAGGATGTCACAGTAGCCAACATAATCAGATACTTATTGCAAGAGTAGCCGACTGTTAGCCTACATCCACAGTCAGATTACACTTACCAAGACTGTTGAATTCGTCAAGTTGACAAGTTGCCTGTTACCATTTCATGGATATT
>JAODXP020006892.1:0-25000 GCA_027497455.2 Sardinella longiceps | reverse complement strand
GTAAAGGAAACAACCTGTTTATTTATTTCTCATGTTTTTTTTTTTTTTTTTTTTTTTTACCGGTATATAAAACAATCTGACCCATCACACATTGTGCAGTTAGGCTGCGAAGGACAGAAGAAAAGACGTAATTTCCACTAAGGCATTAGGTCAGTTCTTTTCAGTGACCAGCACACATTCAACATGGTAAGTGTTTTTCAATATCATATTTACATCAATAATATACAAGACAAAAGACCTGCAACAACACACAGACAGAGATAGGCAAACTTGTCTTTTGACAAACTTTGTATTTGAATGATGTGAATGATTACATGAAATATTTACATTTCTTTCATGTCAGTTATATGCTCCAATTTCATGCAATCACATGCATATCATTGCTTTCCATTGTCCTTATGGATATGACAGAAATGTATATGGAAATGCAGATAGATAGATAGATAGATAGATAGATAGATAGATAGATAGATAGATAGATAGATAGATAGATAGATAGATAGATAGATAGATAGATAGATAGATAGATAGACCTTCAAAAGATACAGTATGTTCTTCAAATCTCACAATACAGTTTAAAACTTGTATGTACTATCTCTCTCTCTCTCTCTCTCTTCTTAAAAGATCTCCCTTTTCCTTACTCTCCTTCTCCCGCCGCTCATCCACTCTGAGAACTTGCC
Organism: Sardinella longiceps; assembly: GCA_027497455.2. Taxonomy (NCBI): domain Eukaryota; kingdom Metazoa; phylum Chordata; class Actinopteri; order Clupeiformes; family Clupeidae; genus Sardinella; species Sardinella longiceps. The sequence goes on along the minus strand of JAODXP020006892.1, from coordinate 24,320 downwards.
GGCGGACTGTGAGGACATCTTTGACTCAGGCAAAACCCTCAGTGGCGTGTACACCATCTTCCTTACGCATCACAACATACCTGTGCAGGTGTACTGTGACATGGGCTGTGCAGACAATCGTGATGATGAGGCCAGGTGGACGGTGAGCAAAGCAAGAATTACATTCTCTGTTACATTCCCTGTGCATTCTTTTGACCAATCATATACAACGATTTTTGACTCATGTCAGAGATCCTTCAGCATGCTCAATTGTACTAACCTCATGAATTATAAATCGTCGGCCTTATAGGATAATTGCCTAATAAGTCATTTTTTGGCCAAATTGAGAACATACTCTCTTCTGCATCACCCTGTCTTTGTTCCTCTCTCATTAGTAACCTATGAATTAGAAATTGTTGTTTGACCTAATAGGATTGTCTATCATTTTCTGGCCAAATTAAGATATTTGTACACTGTAACTCATTCAGCAGCCTACTAAATATGACAATAACAAAAAGATACAATACTACAATACAATACAATTAAGTACCGTAATTTCCTGACTAGTAGCCGCAGCTTATACATTGATTTATATTCCGCTGATGAGGGAGGCAGTTAATATGGTGTTAATATGTTTGTTTGTTTTTTACTTGCATAAAACACTGTCCTGCGGCTTATACACAATGCAGCTTATTTGCGGGAAATTACAGTAATATCATGTAAGGTATTTTCATGAAAAATTATTGTTGTGCCCGAACTTCCACTTTAAAATGGAATTACGTTCAAATTGTATCTTGTTATAGTGTAGGCAACAGTGTGAGAATAGAGATGTTTGTTTATTAAGAGGTTTAGACCATTTTGCTTTTCCTCTATTGTGAAGGTGATCCAGAGGAGGATGGATGGAACTGTAAATTTCTTCAGGCCCTGGGATCACTACAAGAAGGGCTTTGGGGACAAGGATGAAGAGTACTGGCTTGGTAAACACCCCCCCCCCCCCCCCCCCACACACACACACACACACACACACACACACAGGGGCGGAGCTATAGGCAGGGCTGGTGGAGCCACCGCCCCTGGGCCCTCCCCCTGTGGTGAAAGGGTCCTTTCTATTTGCTAACAGGCATCATGTGATCTATTGGTTCCTGATCTGGCGTCTGTTTCCCGAAAGCATAGTTGCTAACTAAGTTAGCAACTATGTTGGTTGCAATGCATTTCCCCTTTGCCAACTAAGTAAGTTGGAACTAAGTTAGCAACTATGCTTTTGGGAGGAAGGGTCTTTTAGTGTTAAGGCCAGGTATGCCATATCTGTGGAGAGTGCTGTATTTCTAATTGTGTTCTTGTCCTGTGTGAATATTCAGGACTGGAGTGGCTCCACCAGTTGACCGGTAAGAAGAAGTACGAGCTGAGAGTGGACATGGAGGACTTTGAGGGGGGACAGGTCCACGCCCAGTACTCGTCCTTCTCTGTGGCATCAGCATCAGATGGCTACAAGTTACATCTGTCTGGATACATAGATGGGGGAGCAGGTAGGCATTGGGACATGCACACACACACACACACACACACACACACACACACACACACACACACACACACACACACACACACACACACAAATAGACACAAACATACATAAATACAAAACAGGCATAGTCATAACAAAAGCATTGAAAATGGGCCATGCTTCTGGCTTATCTTTCACTAGGTGACTCTCTGATCTACGTCAATGGAATGAAGTTCTCAACCTACGACAAAGACCAAGACATTTCGGGAAACAATTGTGCCTTAATCCTACATTCTGGATTTTGGTTCCGTGACTGCTTCCGGGCCGACCCTAATGGACTGTATTACTGGCAGGGTCCTGTACCCACTTGGAGGGGAATCGTTTGGAACAGCTGGAAGGGCAACACATACTCTCTGAAGACTATCGTGATGAAGATAAGGAGGGTGTCTGTCTGAGGTGTGATATGCGTTTCTCTCTCTCTCTCTCATATTAAAATGTTACAGTATCTCTTCCATGCAGGATGAGTAGAGATACCACACATGCACGCACACACACACACACACACACACACACACACACACACACACACACACACACACACACACAACATATTTTAACTCTGATTGTGATAACTTCAATCATCTATTTTTTCCACACACACAGACATATATGTCATATAAGACATATACAGACATATATGAACACATAAAGAACTTTAACTTTGACATTGATTTGTGACATCAATGTCAATCAGCTATTTTTTCCATCCACAAGCACACGTATATACACCCACACACACACAAAATCTGTTTCTTTGCTCCATTCATTTTGGAAAACTAAAATGTCCAATTTTGTGTTTTCTCCAGCAGGGGGCGCCATTCATCACAAAGGAAAGAAGTTACCCCTTGTGTATGAGAGTCTCAGTTACAATGATGGTGGTGGTGATGATAATAATAGTGATTACGTGTATTATAGGACATGGGTATATTTCTTACTGTGTATGAAAAAGAAAAGACTATCCTCTAAAAAATATTATTTACCATATACTCCATAATAGTGATGTGTGTATTATAGAACATGGGTGCATTTCTTACTGTGTATGCAGAAGAAAAAGTATCCTCTGGAATATATGGGTCATTCCGTGTCAAATGGACCAATGGCTCCGACCTGACCCCCTCAGAATTGGCTGATTCTCAGATATTATGTGAGCACCCTCTCCCTATTCCAAAAAAGTGCCTGTGAGTATTTTTAGCAACTTCTAACTGTAATACCACCAGAACCATTGTCCACTTGTACATAAACAGCTTATAACTGATGAAGCTTACTTGACTACTTTACATTGTCTTAGGATCATGTTTGAATTTTGGCAATTTTTAACTTATGCAAAATAAAACATAAAATGCAAGGAAACTAATTCAGATTTTCCTTGGCAGTAAGTGTTTAAGTATTGAGATCAACACAACATTTTTCAAAGCTGTAAAGCTTGTGTTTTAGCCAAAAAACTGGGTTAAGGAAAAGGTTAAGAATGGTCCAGGTACACACTTAATGTATGAACGTTTTGGGAATCATATTGTTACATTAAAAGGGAGGTTAAGGAATAGGTTAAGAATGTTTTGGGGAACGGGGCCCAGAATGATATCAGATAACATCAGAAAATGAAATTAGATGACATCAGAATAAACTACTGTAAGTCTGCCTTTTAGCCTTTTTGTTTTCTATTGGAATGTCCTAACTGAACACTATTCAATGCAGCACAACTAGTTGCATTGCTTCGTGACTTTTAAAATTTTTTTTAGTCACTTGGTCCATTTCTATTTTGGTTGCACAAGTAGCGTTGCTAGGCCAGATTGAATGGATAATCTAATCGAAGGTCATATTTAAGGGACCCTATGTAGACTGTGAACAGTCAATGCTACACGACAACCTGAAAGTCACTTGCAGTTAGGACAAGGTGTGAGATATCTTCTATTCATCCTGGATAACCCAATAAGCCCCTCCAAATCCCTTTGGTCTGGTGAAATACTGTACCTCTTGGTTTAATTACCTACTTTATTTATTTATTTATTTATTTTTTTATTAAAAACAAATAAGGTTCACAACAATTACGGCATTGTTCTCATCAGGGTTATTTGATATGAGGATGGGTGTGTGTGTGTGTGTGTGTGTGTGTGTGTGTGTGTGTGTGTGTGTGTGTGTGTGTGTGTGTGTGTGAATATGTGCAATTGGAAAATGCTGTCGAACTAAAGAAGTTACCAGAAATCACATCTTCCTCATACCTGTGGATAAGTGAGAGGAATATGTCATGGGTAGTTGTTTTTCAGAGACATCCAATCAGAAGCACTTGATATACAGTGAGGGTGAGAAAAAAAGAGGCTTAAAAATACCCCTCCTTCTAGTACCTTGTCCAAGGGCCCAATATGCTGTATCAAGTGACTTGCCTTGAACTAGCACCTTTCTGAATGCTGGATATAGTCCTGCTGAATTGCACTATATCAGGCCTATTGAAACTGAGGCCCGGGGGCCACATGCTTTATTATTTTAGTTAATGCACTTGTGCCAGGGTCAGATAAACCCAAAATGCATTTTATTTAAAAGTTATTTTATTTAAAGTTACTTTATGTACTAACCCAAGCCCCTCCAAATCCCTTTGGTCTGGTGAAATACTGTACCTCCTGGTTTAATAACCTAGCTTTTTTTTTTTTTTTTTTTTTTTTTTTAAACAAGGTTGTTCACAACAATTACGCCATTGCTCACATCAGGGTTATTTGCGTGTAACAAGTCAAAAGGTAATGCCAGGGCTCGTTGTGATGGGATCAGTTTGGATGTGTGTGTGTGTGTGTGTGTGTGTGTGTGTGTGTGTGTGTGTGTGTGTGTGTGTGTGTGTGTGTGTGCAATGATTAAAGTAAGATTTGGCAGTAGGGGGAACTCTGATATTTTGTGTCTGCACAAACAAAGAAAAATGTATAGGAGAAGAATAGGATAATATTGTTCATTTATCTGAGGTGCCGGTACTGGTATGAGGAAGATGTGATTTTCTTTTAATACCTCTTTAATAATAACTCCTTTTGCCTTCGGTCTAGTTTGACAGCATTCTCCAATTGCAACATATTCACCCACGCACTCACACACACACACAGGGGTTAAAGTGGGGGGAAATGCGGGGGTACGCTGTGGATAAGTGGAATGTGTCAAGGTAGTTGTTTTTCAGAGACATCCAATCAGAGCACTTGGTATACAGTGCGACTACAACACAAGAATCTAAGTAGAAGAATAATAATAAAATAAAAGAATAACATCAGCACTGCTATCCCTAAGCACAGCATACAGTATATCAGAAAAAAGCAAACTTGCACTAACAAACTATTTCAGAAAATTGAATCAATGGACGGTTGAGGGGTGGGAAAAGAAGCTTCAAAAATACCCCTCCTTCTAGTACCTTGTCCACAGGCAAAATATCCAGTATCAAAACTAGCACCTTTCTGAATGCTGGATTTAGTTCTGCTTAGCTGCACTATATCAGGCCTATTCCGGGGGCCACATGGGGCCCAGACACCACCTCCACGTGGCCCAGACAATGTTCCAGTCAAAAAAGTATGATACCAGTCTTTAGAACTTGACTCCAAAATAGTCTCTGAGAGACAGACCGCAATACTCATACACTTGCAATATGTGTGTGTGTGTGTGTGTGTGTGTGTGTGTGTGTGTGTGTGTGTGTGTGTGTGTGTGTGTGTGTGTGTGTGTGTGTGTGTGCCAAGTACTGAAGTAAAACAAATAGTTTGGGAACACACTAAGTGTTGTTTTTCATGGACTCAGGCCTTTTGATGCTTCTGTGCTTTATTACAGTAAGTTTGAACACTGAAAGATACAGACCACAGCAAAAGAACAAATAAATGTAGAGTTTACTGTGAATCATCAGGAAATAGGGAGAGATGAGTAGGATTGACCAGAGTAAAGTTGAATATATTTTTGCCAAACAAAAGAGTGGCCTCCTGTCCATTAGTATACAATATCATAATTCAATTCTAAACATTGTAGGGAAATGATTATGTTACTAACACCCACAATACCAGTACTTAAAGATATTATATGAAAATGATAAACAAACCATTATGTTTTTTTGTTTGTTTTTTTTAAACAAAATTCATTTTAATGACTAAGCTGTAATGGAAAGAGATCCTCATATCTCAACAGTAATCATTGTGTAATAGAAAGGACAAGAATAGATTGAGACAGAGATTGAAGAGTCAACACTTCCTCATACAGGAGGTTTTCACTTTTGACTCAAATGCTTTACCACCGTCACCTAATCCAAAGGCCTAGGTCTAATCTTCATAGTGATGGATTTCAGTGAGTAATGGTACCCTTTGAAGTGATGCCAGTTCACACCAATAGCAAACTGAGCAGTACGGCCCCACATGTAAACCCCATTTGGATTAGCCCGGTGGCACTTGTCATACCAGAACGCCCCAATAAAAGAAATGGCGCAGTTTCCACTCCAGTTATCTTGATCCTTGTCAAACGTAGTAAACTTGCTCCCACTATGGGCAGTCATAGAGTCTCCTGTAAAATAAAGATGACACTGTTTATGCATAAAGCAAAATTCTTCTTTACACGTGTCAATACTTTAAACATAGTGTTATATTACACTTGTGTTTGTCATTTTAAAGGTTTGTAACAGGTTCTCAAAATATTAATTTCATTCATTAATTCCATATAGCTTCCCCTAGGATTTCTTATTTCCCTAAACTCACCGGCGCCTCCGTTGGTGAAGCCGCTGACGGTCAGCTTGTATCCCTCTTTTTGTGATCCCACAGAGAAGGAGGAGTACCTGGCAAAAACCTGGTTCCCATCAAAGTCCTCCATGTCCACTCTCAGCTCGTACATTCTCTTACTAGTGAGCAGATGGAGCAAGTCTAAGCCTGTACACAACACACACACACACACACACACACACACACACACACACACACACACACAAACACACAATATTCAAGAACTAAAGATAAAGCAATTGATACTGGTCAGTTAAAAGTATAACATCTGAAATGCACAAAAATGCCTTGCAATTTGAAAAATATTTAATTTTATGTAAATATCTGAGAGAATAAGTAATTACCTCAATTTCCAATTCAACAATTTCATAAAACAAATTTGTTATAATCTAATAGTTTTTCCTTATTGATATTGATTCCTTTACCCAGCCAGTATTCTCCAGCAGCATTCCCAAACCCTTCCTTATAGTGATTCCCTTACCCAGCCAGTATTCTCCAACATCATTTCCAAACCCTTCCCTATAGTGATTCCTTACCCAGCCAGTATTCTCCAGCCGCATTCCCAAACCCTCTCTTATAGTGAGTCCATGGCCTGTAGAAGTTCACCGTTCCATCCACTCTCCTCTGGAACACCTGCACACAGAAATAGGGGAAGAATTAATCTATTTTGGAAAATGTGACAGAAAACTTGGTACATTGGGTACTTGGTATATCTAACAACAGTTAGAAACTCTGAAATCTAGAAAGAAAAAATGAACCTTTAATCTTATTTTTGTCAAAAAAACAAACAAACAAAAAAAAAAAACAGAACTTTGACATTTTTTATGTGGCCATATGAGCGTCTCCCTTACAATTCATGAAAAGAAGGTGTCCGCTATGTGTAGTGCCTAACAATACCTGTGGTAAAACCAGCATAACCTCCGGGCTCTCATGGTTTATTGTTTACATTAATTTCTTTATTAATTATCCAATTAGTCTGTTTTCTATAAAGCACTGTGAAAAACATTGGCAGAATTAATAGTATGGAGTAATGTTTAAAGATCTTTAGTTGACAAAACAAAGCAAAATAAAAACATTTATATCCTGACAGACAACTCACAGTCCACCCTCCCTCTTCGTTGTTGTTTTGACAGCCCATGTCACAGTAAACTTTGACAGCAGAGTTGATGCCATGGGGATAGATGGTGTAAACCTCACTGACGGTGTTACCACTGTCATACAGGGCAGCACAGTCAGTTGGATACGTGAGATCATCACACTGCCCCAGCACAGGCAACAGCAGGAGTAGAATACAGCGGATCTGCACAGAGAAAGACAAGAAATATACTGTAGCGTTTTACACTTAAGTACAATACCAATACCAAGTCCATTTCTGTGTGTGCATCTCATAGTCTTACCATCTTTTGATGGTGCCCAGAAATGGGTATCTAGAAATAGTAAATAAAGAGTGTATGGTCAGTTATAAGGAATTCTTTTTTGCTTTTTCTGACACACAGAACAAATTCCTATGTGAGCTTCGTACTGAGACGTAGCATTATGCTAAAGGAGGCATGCTTATTGTAGACAAATTACTATTGAATATATTTTACCAACAGATAACCAGGTACAATACTCAATAAAGTGATTCTATGTCCCCTTTAACATAATGCTATGTCTCTAACTAGTACTCCATGCCCACTTCTAAATGTAGTGGAATCAAAAGTAAAATATTTGTCTTGAAAATGTGGTGAAATGAAATTCAAAATTTCCAAGAAAAAAATTCTTAAGTGAAGTACAGGTACTTGGAAAACTTGCTTAAAGGAAAGCACCGTAGTGAATTCAAGCATAGCCCTGTTGAAAGAGCTTGCTAAATGCGCTAGTGGAACAAAATAATTTGGTACAGCACACATGCAAAATATATTGCTGTTAGAAGGCTCATGCAAGGCTATGCTTAAACTTACTCCGGTATATTGCTTTAAGTACAGTAATTGAGTACATTTACACAAGTATTGTTTGAGAGCTACTTTGACAAAATCAATGTGGCAGAGAGCTACTCTACTACTATTTAGCAGTATGTGTTTTTGTAAATCATGTCATAAATCCTGTGGGAAAGAAAAGGAAAGAATTATTAGGCCTACAAGACAGGGTTACCAACATACTGCATATTGTCTGCAACCCTTTACACCATTGACATATCAGAAAAACTTACCGTGAATGACGTGCCTTCTAAAGTTGACAAAGGTGAATGCTGCAGATCAGCCATATAAGCATTTATATGGGGTCTATCAGGTTGGGGGGGGGATAAAAGACAGAAGATAAAAGGAGTTACCAGAAATCACATCTTCCTCATACCTGTGGATTAGTAAGAGGAATGTGTCAAGGTAGTTGTTTTTCAGAGATCCAATCAGAGCACTTGGTATACAGTGAGGGTGAGAAAAAGTGAAAAAAATACCCTTCCATCTAATACCTTGTCCAAGGGCAAAATATGCAGTATCAAGCGACTTGCCTTAAACTAGCACCTTTCTGAATGCTGGATTTAGTTCTGCTGAGCTGCACTATATCAGCCATATTGTGTGCGTGTGCATAAGCTTGTGGAAATGAGCTTTCTTCAACTTTTGGCTGATGAGAAATGCATTTGCCCAGCAATAATTTATAAGTTGATCAGGGCATGCGTAGTATTTGAATACACCTTGAGGTTCTACTTGGACACGTTTTAGTGATAAACCCTAAGTCATCAGCTTTTTCGGGTCTTTGATTATCATACAGCCTCATCTGGGTGACCCAGCCAGGGATGATCAGTCCCCAGCTCATGTCCAAGTGGCGCTCCATGGATCCCCTCTACGGATCCACAGCCACCGAGAGGCCTTTTCAGCGGCCTCTAGGATGTTCTTGGTTGCGTTCTTTAACTGCAGTCCTCTATACAAGGAGTTTGAACACGTGCTGGAGTGAGTGGACAGCGAAACTTCTGCACCCTGTTTCGACTTGCTCGCACCGGGCTCTCTAACCATTGCTTCGGCACTCTGCGATGAGTTCAGTGTACTTGGCCCTCTTCCGTTGGTTCGCCTCATCTATCCGGTACTTCCAGGGGACTGTCAGCTCCATTAACACCATTTCGTGTATTCTGATGTTATTGCCATGTCTGGACGCAGTGAGGTGGTGGCTATGTTTGCTGGGAATTTGAGTTGCCTTCCCAGGTCAACTTGGAGCTGCCAGTCTCAGGCAGTTGCAAGGAGCCTTCCTGAGGTGTTGGGCTGGTGGTGTACCTTCTGTCTAGCTCTGATGAAGGAGATTGATTTTAGAACTTGGTCGTGGTGCCAGTGAAACCGTCCGTCTCCTAATGATTTTGGGCAGCTGCTCAAGATGTGCTCCATGGTTCCCCTTCTTTGGCACAACTTGTACTCAGGAGTCTCTGTCAAACTCCAGGTGTGCATGTTGGCCACGAGGAGTAGGCACATTGTTCTTAAAATGGTTAAATGAGAGCATTTACTAAACAAGCATTCTGATCTCAGGTACAATATACTGCAATGGTCAATTTACTGGATTAGGTTGTCTATTATGGTTGGACTAGATGGCTATGCCAACAGAAATAGCAAAGGATGTAGATAAAAACAAACAAACAAAAAATAAATAAAGGAGTTTTGCACTGAGGACAAAAGGCTGAATAATATGCCAATTGATGAGAGGCTGATCACACTAGCATTCCATTGCCCTAATAGCAATGAAGGTGCGCCATCAGCTGCTTAGCATCAGTTGGTCCCAGGCAGGCAGCAGATTCAATATTTGGAGTCTATGCCAGTGTGAAGTCACAGCCATTAACCATAGTCAGGAAACAGCATGCTGGGCAATGGCAGCAATCTTGATTCCGTTTGACGAGACAAATGGTCTAGATGAATGCCCAATGCCTGATGTGCCAATGTGCTGATCTGATAGGGTTCCAAAGGTTGTTCAAAATATCTTTTTAAAGATATTGTAAAGTATCTCTGTAAATGAAGGCTCACTTGGCCCCCTGTAGTGCTTAATTGCACAGTTACACTTGGTGGCGAGCCAATGTCAAAGAAACTGAGAAACACAAGAACAGCTGACCAAGGTGCTGCTGCCTGTCCAATTATATGGCCCTAAAAGCAGATAAGTTACTGTATCTTGTCTGTCAATACAATGATCATTGATGTTTCCTATTCTTTGAGTTGCAAACAAAGATACATTATTAAACTTTATTACAGGCCCTAGGCCCAGTAGAGACACATGCAACATACAACATTTCAGAAAAAAATAAGAAGAAAGAAAGAGAAAATCAGTAATGCATAAGCATAAAACTTACTATCAGTCATGACAGTCTTAAAAGGCAGCCATACCAATGCTTCCAAAGATATGATTGATATCGGACAGAGCTGAATCTGGGGTTTGTGAGAATCCTTATAATACAATTTACAGACTTATCCAGACGACACATGAACTTAAACATTATGTTCCTCAAGAGAACCTGTAGAGTACTAAGTCCTGAGTCACAAAAGAGTTTACTAGCACTGCAACCTCTAGGTTTTTTCATCAATATCCTTAGGCAGTCATTATATGCCACTTGGAGTTTACACAGAGTCTCTTTTTTGTAGCTGACCCATAATGAAGCAGCATACATTGGAGTACAGTAGGCACGAAACAAGCTAACTTTCACATCATCAGTAATGAAACAGTAACGAAATTTTGAAATTTTCTTACTAACATGTTTGCTTGGACATACAACATTCGTCTCTGCCTAAACATGTCAGTATCATCCTCCAACATGTCAGTGATGATGTGACCAAGATATTTTGTACTGCTTGATAAACATATTGGTTGCCCTGATAGATAGAACGTTGGAAAGAGCACTTTACGATCCTCCTTAGTTCTACATATCAACACAACACTCTTTTTTGCATTATACTGTACATCAAACTCAACTCCATACTCAGTGCACAAATTCAGAAGCTGCTGAAACCCTACAGTGCTGGGGGACATAATAGCCAGATCATCTGCGTACATCAAGTGGTTTAAAACAGACATCCTGTCCTACACCTCCCCAGTTGTTTGGAGAGGTTGTCCATGTATAAATTGAACAGTGCTGATGATAAAAGTCCCCTACAAAACAGCAGCAACTATAGGTCAGTGTGCAGGTAAAATACATTACAGGCTTGTTTGGTATGTTAAAGCCGTTTTTGCTATTATATCATATTTGACAGTAGGCCACTGAATCTTACATATTAAGAAGATTATTTGGTAAGAAGTATGACCAGGTAAATGTAGGCTCTGCCAAATCATAAGATAGTGGTGAAACCATTGCCGTAGACAGCAAACAGGTCAGATAAGTTTAACCAAACAAACGTACATTGCTGATGCTAATCTTAATGCCAGCAAAGAAAACAGATGATAAAAAATCAGATCTAAAAGACACACAGACGCCCAGACACATTGACGCCCGTACACTGACCATATCACAAAACATGTGGGTATTCTGGTAAAGGACACAATTTTCCTCAAATGTCCGCATTCTTTCATGTAGGCTGTAGTGTAGGCCTAGACAAAGACAAAGTCATACATTCTTCAGCCACTTAGAGAGAAAAGGACAGGACTTCCACTGTTAAAGAAAAGGACCCTCACTGTACTGCTGTGTTTTTTCAGTGACCAACCCATAGATCCAACATGGTAAGTGCACTAGTGCTGTCAAACGATTAAAAAAATTAATCTGAATAATCACAAAATTTTGCAATGATTAATCATGATTAATCACTTTTAATCGCAACTCATTTCTTCCATTAAGAATTTGGATGCTAGGGTATGTTGGATCCTTATTTTGCCCTGTAAAGGCCCTGATACTAAATAGTTGGCTTTGTTCATCTCAAATGGGGCAATTCACACCTGTCCCATACCCCCAATGATTCCCCAAACATGTTGTTGGACAGTCAGGAGCTAGGCCATAATCTTTGTATAGTTTGACTTGATAGCCGAGCCATTTTCTATCTGAAATGGAATATAATACATGCCATGAAAGTGGAACCATCCATCAGGATTAATCCGAGTTATTTTTTGAATTAATCATGTGATTAATCAGTTAATTTTGCCAGCACTATTATACACAGTAAAAAGTAATCCAGCTGCCTATTTATTAAATATTAATTATTTATTAATTAAATATGACAATAACAAAGAGATACATTGGCTCAATACATTTAAGTAACATAATGTAAGGTATTTTTATGCCCGAACTTTCACTTTAAGATGGAATTACATTCAAATTGTATCTTGTTATAATGTAGGCAACAGTGTGGGAATAGACATGTTTGTTTATTAAGATTAGTTTATTAATTTTCCTCTACTTTGCAGGTGATCCAGAGGAGGATGGACGGAACTGTAAATTTCTTCAGACCCTGGGATCACTACAAGAAGGGCTTTGGGGACAAGGATGAAGAGTACTGGCTTGGTAAACACACACACGCACACAAACACACACACACACATACACACGGGGGGGGGGGGGCCTCCCCCTGTGGTGAAAGGACATCATGTGATCTATTGGTTGCTGATCTGTATAGTAAAACATTGGACTGGACTACAGTACTACGAGATAAGCACCAGAGAAAACGATATAGATAAACTCAGGGAGGAGGAAGGGTATTTTTATAGTGTTAAGGCCTGGTATGCCATATCTGTGGAGAGTGCTCTATTTCTAATTGTGTTCTTTTCCTGTGTGAATCTTCAGGACTGGAGTGGCTCCACCAGTTGACCGGTAAGAAGAAGTACCAGCTGAGAGTGGACATGGAGGACTTTGAGGGGGGACAGGTCCACGCCCAGTACTCCTCCTTCTCTGTGGGATCAGTAGCAGATGGCTACAAGTTACATCTGTCTGGATACATAGATGGGGGAGCAGGTAGGCATTGGGACACACATAGCCTACACATAGCCCACACACACACACACACACACACACACACACACACACACACACACATACAAACATACACACTCAGTTTCTGGGACATAGGCTGAAACAGGAACTGAACACAGCGTGATTTGATAAGCAGTCAGTAGGCTAATGCACACAGACACACACACGCACACACACACACACGCACACACACACACACAAGAATACAAAAAAGGTATTCTTGTCACCCATCCTTCTGATGTGTCTGATCCTAGGTGACTCCCTCGCTTATGCCAATGGAATGAAGTTCTCAACCTACGACAAAGACCAAGACATCCATGAAAAAGACAACTGTGCCTTACGCCAACACTCTGGGTTTTGGTTCCGTGGCTGCTTCCACGCCGACCCTAATGGATTGTACCACTGGCAGGGTCCTGTGGCCAGGTGGACTGGAATCATTTGGTACAAATGGAAAGGCGAGACCTACTCTCTGAAGACTATTGTGATGAAGATAAGGAGGGTGTCTGTCTGAGGTGTGATTTGCATTTTGTTTTGTTTCTCTCTCTCTCTCTCTCTCTCTCTCTCTCTCTCTCTCTCTCTCTCTCTCTCTCTCTCTCTCTCTCTCTCTCTTGTTCTTTCTCCCTCTCTCGCTCTCTCATATTAAAATGTTACAGTATCTCTTCCATGCAAGAAGCTGTTCCACACACACGCACACACACTTACAAATGAACATTGACTTTGACTCTGAAAAAACTTGACTCTGATTATGATAACTTCAATCAGCTCTTTTTTTCAAAACACGACAGACAAACATATATGAACGCATAAACAACTATAACTTTAACGTTGATTTGTGAAATCAACGTCAATCAGCTGTTTTTTTTCCAGTCACAAGCACACAATTTCATAAACACCCACACACACACAAAATGTGTTTTTTTGTTCCTCTCATTTACAGACATACTGTATGCTCTCGCAAACACACAGACTAAAATGCCCAATTTTGTTTTTTTTTCCAGCAGGAGGTGCCATTCATCACAAAGGAAAGAAGTTACCCCTTGTGAATGAGAGTCTCAGTTACAATGATGGTGGTGGTGGTGGTGATAATAGTGATGATGTGTATTACAGGACATGGGTGCATTTCTTACTGTGTATAAAAAAGAAATGAGTTTCCTCTGAAAAATATTCTTATCCATATAACATGGGTGTATTTCTTACTGTACTGTAAGTGAAGAAGAAAAAGTATCCTCTGAAATATATGGGTAATTCCATGTCAAATGGACCAATGGCTCAGAATTGGCTGATTCTCAGATATTATGTGCAAGGATAGGTGTGCAAAATTATTAGTCACTATCTCAAATATTTTTATGAAAACCATGCCTTTGAATGCACCCTCTCCCTATTCCAAAAAAGTGCATGTGAGCATTTTTGGCAACTTCTAACTGTAATACCACCAGAACCATTGGAGACTAAACCACAGGCTTTTATAGTCCATGTACAAAACGTGTCTGACAGCTGTCAGAAGCTTGCCATCTCGCACATCTGTGAAATCCTGATGCCTCAAACATGGGTTTGTTTTGAAAAGGTTTCAATTTTTAGGAGCCCCCTGGGAAAACAGTGTTTTTTTTAATTTTCTGCAATTGTCCACTTGTACATAGACAGCTTATAACTGATGAAGCTTACTTAACTTCTTTACATTGTCTTTTTTATGCAAAATAAAACATAAAATGCGCAGTAAGTGTTCAAGTAACAAGATTGGATTTTTTAAAGCTGCAAATGTGTTTAAGCTAAAAACTGGGTTAAAGGAAAGGTTAAGAATGTTCCAGACCACCCTTATAAACGTGTGACTTTCAGAATACACACTTAATGTACGTACGTTTTGGGAATTATGTTCATGTCGTAACGTTAAGAGGGAGGATAAGGAATAGGTTAAGAATGTTTTGGGGAACAGGGCCCAGAATAATAATCAGATAACAGAATTTTTTTTTTAGATAACATCAGAATAAAGTCTGCCTTTTAGCCTGGTCAAGAGCAGGTTTGTTGCAAAGTATAAATCCCCTCAGTAACTTATGAAAATGAGATTCGTGAGATGAGATTCCTAGGTCCTTATTGAAAACGACGCGACCACATGTGTGTGACAAAAAGAGTTACATCACTTTCTATTGGAATGTCATAACTGAACACTACGCAATGCAGCACAACTAGTCGCATTGCTACGCGACTTTTTTGTCGCGCTGCTCGGACGGATTGAATGGAGAATCTAGTCGAACGTCATATTTAAGGGACCCTATGTAGACTGTGTACAGTCAATGCAACACGACAACTACTACACAATATCTCACTTGCAGTTAGGACAAGGTGTGAGATATCTTTTATTCATCCTGGATAACCCAATAAGCCTTTCCAAACCTCTTTGGTCTTGTGAAATACTGTACCTCCTGGTTTAATGACCAATTTTATATTTATTTTTTCCCACCTGTGGATAAGTGAGAGGAATGTGTCAAGATAGTTGTTTTTTCAGAGACATCCAATCTGAGCACTTGGTATACAGTGAGGGTGAGGAAAAGAAGCTTCAAAAATACCCTTCCTTCTAGTACCTTGTCCAAGGGCAAAATATGCAGTATCAACTCAAGTGACTTGATTTGAACTTTAACCTTTCTGAATGCTGGATTTAGTCCTGCTGAGCTGCACTATATCAGGCCTATATTCAAACTAAGGCCCGGGGGCCACATGCGGTCCAGACACCACCTCCAAGTGGCCCAGACAATGTTCCAGTCAAAATAGTAAAATCCCATTCACAAGTCATCAGAATTGAACCCCAAAATACACATGCAATATGTGTGTGTGTGTGTGTGTGTGTGTGTGTGTGTGTGTGTGTGTGTGTGTGCGTGCGTGCGTGCGTGCGTGCGTGTGTGCGTGTGTGTGTGGCCAAGTACTGAAGTAAAAAAAAAAGTTTGGGAACACACTAAGTCTTGTTTTTCATCAACTCAGACTTAATGATACTTTATTACATTTGAACACTGAAAGATACAGACCACAGCAAAAGAACAAATAAATGTATAGTTTTACTGTGAATCATCAAGAAGTAGGGAGAGATTAGTGGAATTAAAAATCATTTAAAAGAAATGACCAGAGTAAAGATGGATATATTTTTGCCAAACAAAAGATTGGCCTCCTGACCATTAGTATACAATATGATAGTTCAATTTTGAAGATTGTAGGGCAATGATTATGTTTTAATTACTAACACCCACAAGACCATTACTTAAAGATATTATATGAAAATGATAAACAAACCATTACATTTTTTTCAACAAAATTAATTCTAATGACTAAGCTGTAATGGAAAGAGATGCCTACTACTCAACAGTAATCATCGTGTAATATAAGGACAGAAAGAGATTGAGACAGAGATTGAAGAGTCCTTCCACTTCCTCAAACAGGAGGTTTTCACTTTTGACTCAAATGCTTTCCCACCGTCACCTAATCCAAAGGCCTAGGTCTAATCTTCATAGTGATGGATTTCAGTGAGTAATGGTACTCTTTGAAATTTCTCCAGTTCACACCAATAGCAAACTGAACAGTACGCCCCCACATGTAAACCCCATTTGGATTAGCAAAGTGACAGTTCTTATACCAGAACGCCCCCATATAAGTAACAGCACAGTTTTCACTCCAGTCATCTTGATCCTTGTCAAAGGTAGAAAACTTGCTCCCACTATGGTAGGTCAGAGCGTCTCCTGTAAAAGGAAGATGACACTTTTTATGCATAATGAAAAATTCTTCTTTACACGTAGACAATACTTTCAACATAGTGTTATATTACAATTGTGTTTGTGATTTTAAATGTTTGTAACATGTTCTCAAAATATTAATTTCATTTTGTACAACTTCAAAATGGTGCAACGTCAATGGAAGCTGTATGACATTATTATGATGGGTCAATTAATTTGTCCTTATTTCCATATAGCTTCCCCCAGGACTTCTTATTTTCCTAAACTCACCGGCGCCTCCGTTGGTGAAGCCACTGACGGTCAGCTTGTATCCCTCTTTTTCAGATCCCACAGAGAAGGAGGAGTATCTGGCAAAAACCTGGTTCCCATCAAAGTCCTCCATGTCCACTCTCAGCTCATACTTCTTCTTACTGGTCAGCAGGTGGAGCAAGTCTAGGCCTGTACACAACACAACACACACACACACACACACACACAATATTAAAGAACTAAAGATAAAGCAATTGATACTGGTCAGTTAAAAGTATAACATCGGAAATGCACAAAAATGCCTTGCAATTTGAAAAATATTTCATTTTATGTAAATACCTGAGAGAATAAGTAATTGCCTCAATTTTTAATTCAGCAATTTCTTAAAATAAATTTGTTTACTTAATGTAATAGTTTTTATGTCACCAGAGGTTTCTCCAACTCAAATAGTTTGGCTATATGTAATAATTATTATGACCACCGCTAGTGTAGCGGTCATATAATGCTTGTCAAAGTTTTTTCCTCCTGTCATCTACTTCCTGAATTTTTGGTCAACGATTTCCAGGACACCGTAACATCGGGGCACATGAAACTTGGTGGGCATGTAGCCCTAGTAGACTTTTACGGAAAAGTTTTGTTTGGTTCCCAGGGGCCACTCCATCTTTGCGCATTGAGGATGATGAAATGTTTATGGAATGTTGGTCTCAAGAGCCCACATCAACTTAGCTTATAACCAGTCATTTGTGATTTGCACCCCCATGGTAAAAAATCAAAATGCAATATTATACTGCTTTAATTGCCCCTATCTTTAGATCAGATGTTATGAACTGCTCCAAATTTAATGTGTATGATAAACCTGGCATCTTGTGGGAATATGTCAAGTTTTGTGGAATTTCATCCATGGGGGGCTATAAAATAAATGAATTTATATATACATTTAATGACTTTACAACTATCGACCTGTAGGTGATGCTATTAAGCAAAGGGTTACTGGTTTGGTTACAGGATGATATGCCTACTGTCTCACAAACACACACACACACACACACACACACACACACACACACACACACACACACACACACACACACACAGGGCAGAGAATTTGAGAACTGAGCGGCGGTCATAGTTTGTTCCGTCATGCGTTACATATAGTTTGACTAAATAGTTCACTGTACATCTTCCATCAAACCTTGCCCAGCCAGTATTCTCCAGCAAGATTCCCAAACGCTTCCTTATTCCCTTACCCAGCCAGTATTCTCCAGCAGGATTCCCAAACCCTTCCTTATTCCCTTACCCAGCCAGTATTCTCCATCAGCATTCCCAAACCCTTCCTTATAGTGAGTCCATGGCCTGTAGAAGTTCTCTGTTCCATCCACTC
The DNA here is from genome assembly GCA_027497455.2 of Sardinella longiceps. NCBI lineage: Eukaryota > Metazoa > Chordata > Actinopteri > Clupeiformes > Clupeidae > Sardinella > Sardinella longiceps. Next base: position 5,827 of record JAODXP020006892.1, on the reverse strand, counting down.
TCCTCTGGAACACCTGCACACAGAAATAGGGAAAGAACGAATCAATTTTGGAAAATGTGACAGAAAACTTGGTACATTGGGTACTTGGTATATCTAACAACAGTTAGTAACTCAGAAATCTAGAAAGAAAAAATGAACCTCGTCAATTTTTAATCTTATTTATGTCAAAAAACAAAACAAAACAAACAAAAAAAAGAACATTGTCATTTTTTTATGTGGCCATATGTGCGTCTCCCTAGAATTCATGACAAGAAGGTGTCCACTATGTGTAGTGCCTAACTACACCTGTGGTAAAACCAGTCTAACCTCTGGGCTTTCTCTCTCTCTCGTGGTTTATTGCTAACGTTAATTTCTGTATTAATTATCCAATTACTCTGTTTTCTATACAGCACTGAAAAATAACACTGGCAAAAGTAATAACATGGAGTATTGTTTAAAGATCTTTAGTTGTCAAAAAAAGCTAAATAAAAACATTTATATCCTAACAGACAACTCACAGTCCACCCTCCCTCTTCGTTGCTGGTTTGACAGCCCATGTCACAGTAAACTTTGACAGCAGAGTTGATGCCATGGGGATAGATGGTGTAAACCCCACTGACGGTGTTACCACTGTCATACAGAGCAGCACAGTCAGTTGGATACTTGAGATCATCACACTGCCCCAGCACAGGCAACAGCAGGAGTAGAATACAGCAAATCTGCACAGAGAAAGACAAGAAATATGGAATTCACACGATACAATACCATACAGTTCAATACAAAGTCCATTTCTGTGTGTTCATCTCACAGTCTTACCATCTTTTGATGGTGCCCAGAAATGGGTATCTAGAAACAATAAGTAAAGAGTCTATGGTCAGTTATAAGGAATTCTTTTTTGCTTTTTCTGATACACAGAACAGATTCCTAGCTTCGTACTGAGACATACTGTAGCATTATGTTAAAGGGGGCATGTTTATTTTTGACAAATTACTATGGAATATATTCTCAGTGTAACTAGTACTCTATGCCCACTTCTAAATGTAGTGAAGTACAGGTACTTGGAAAACTGGCTTAAATACAGTAATTGAGTACCTTTACACAAGTATTGTTTGTGAGCTACTTTGACAAAATCAATGTGGCAGAGAGCTACTCTACTACTATTTAGCAGTATGTGTTTTTGCAAATCATGTCATAATTTCTGTGGAAAAGAAAAGGAAAGAATTATTAGGCCTACATGGCAGGGTGCCAACATACTGCATATTGTCTGCAACCCTTTACACTATTGAAATATCAGAAACACTTACTGTGAACGGCGTGCCTTCTAAAGTTGACTAAGGTGAATGCTGCAGATCAGCCATATAAGCCTTTATATGGGGCCTATCAGGGTGTATCAGCCTCATCAGAAGATTATCTTATTATGTTAAGAAAATTATTTCTTATTCTTCCTCCTTCTTCATTCTTCACATTTGTCAAATTAATGCCCATCCCTCAACCATGGAGATATTGCAACTGAGACATCTGCTTTGGACATTAACTTGACATGCCTGAGGGTGGGAGAAGAGGCTTCAAAAATACCCTTCCTTCTAGTACCTTGTCCAAAGGCAAAATATGCAGTATCAAAACTAGCACCTTTCTGAATGCTGGATAAAGTCCTGCTGAGTTGCACTATATCAGGCCTATTCAAACTGAGGCCCGGGGGCCACATGCGGCCCAGACATCACCTCCAAGTGGCCCAGACAATGTTCTAGTCAAAATAGTAAAACACCATTCACAAGTCATCAGAATTTAAACCCAAAATAGTCTCTGAAAGGCAGACCGCAATACTCATCAAACTAGCTACTTTGACGTCCTAATCATTTTGATAGGCTAAGCATTCCAATTTATGCATAACTAAAGATAATAAGAAAGTTTACTTAATTATTTTAGTTAATGCACTTGTGCCAGGGTCAGATAAGCCCTGAATGGTTTTCATTTTCATGGAGCCTGTGAAGAGGAGTGTTTTTTTTCTGATTTTCATACATAATCCTGTGGAAATCAGCTTTCTTCAACTTTGGGCTGATGAGAAATGTAGGCTAAATGTAGGCTTGATGAAGGCTAAATTCTGATCTTTGGGACAATATTAGTACAGCAATGGTCAATTTACTGGAATAGGTTGTCTATCATGGCCAGACTAGATGGCTAGATATCTGCTATGCCAACAGAAGTAACAGAGAATGTGGAATAAATAAATAAATAAATAAATAAATAAAGGAGTTTTGCACTGCGGACAAAATGCTAGCATTCCATTGCCCTATAGCAATAAAGGAGTGCCATCAGCTGCTGAGCATCCATTGGCACCTTACAGGCAGCAGATTCAATAGCCTATCTGGAGGGCTATGCCTGTGTGAAGTCACAGCCAGGAAACAGCATGCTGGGCAATGGCAGCAATCTTGATTCCGTTTGACAAGAGAAATGGCCTATGAATGACCAATGCCTCAGTGGTGATCTGACAGGGTTCCAAAGGGTGTTCCAAAATATCTTTATAAAGATATTGCAAAGTATCTCTGTAAATGAAGGCTCACTTGGCCCCCTGAAGTGTGGTTCACTGATCAAAGACATTTTCGATGATTTCTTGAAAAGGCATATTGCGAAATGTGTCCAAACTCCGAGAGTAAATTTGCCATAACTCTAGCTACAAGCTACATAGCTCATTTTTGATATCTGGAGACTTATGCCTGGTTTGGTTTGGTAAGAAGTATGATCAGGTAAATGTAGGCTCTGCCAAATCATAAGTTAGTGGTGACCATTGCCGTAGACAGCAAACAGGTCAGATAAGTTTAACCAAACACGGGCACATTAATGATGCTAATCTTAATACCAGCAAAGAAAAAAGATGATAAAAAATCAGATCTCATACAGACACACAGACGCCCAGACACATTGACGCCCGTACACTGACCATATCACAAAACATGTGGGTATTCTGGTAAAGGACACAATTTTCCTCAAATGTCCGCATTCTTTCATGTAGGCTGTAGTGTAGGCCTAGACAAAGACAAAGTCATACATTCTGCAGAGAGAAAAGGACAGGACTTCCACTGTTAAAGAAAAGGACCTTCACTGTACTGCTGTGTTTTTTCAGTGACCAACCCATAGATCCAACATGGTAAGTGTTTCAACAAATTAAGCTTATCAGGGAAAAAAAATCCTTTACTTTATTTACTCTATTTTGCTTTATTTACTCCATTTTACAGCATCTACTTCCTCAAAATTCTTATATATTTCACCGAAACTGTCCATGAGCCAATCTTGTATTGCATTTGGACAAGTACATCACCACTTCATTCGTAACTCACGAAGTTATTACTCCAATCAAAATACTTAACTGCGAGGTCAAAACCTAAAAGAAATAAAATACTAAATATTTAGTCAATCTACATTCAACTCTATTAGGTATTTACCGTATTGTACACCCATTTACATTTTAAGTGTTCGGCAAGCCTCTAAATCCATTTTCTGAAACAGTCAAAAACTAAGTAATTTTACTTCCCAGGTAATCTCAGTTAAACCACAATTTTCTATATTTTTATAAAAAAAAAGCAGGTCAAAACAACTGAATTTGAATTGGTATAATAATATAGTTTATCAAAATTATATAAATATATTTGATATATTATTTTTTGTAGTGGGACATTACAGTAGCCTGGCATAAGCTGACTGTTGACTCTGTCATACAGTCTGATACAATGCAATTGAAATTTGTCTCCATTTGGATATGACGCATTCTTTGCTCTGCTCTCACCTGGCTCTCACATTTCCAACTACCGCGTAATGTCATGTACCAATTTTGTAAAGGTAATTAGAAAGTAGGGGAGAGAATAACGAACGCGTTCCTATGCTGTTGAACTACAAGCTGCGACATCGCTCTAAACTGTGTGCTGATTGGCAAAACTGTATGCGAACCGAGCTAGGCGGCTTGGGCCAGACTACTGTATGAGCCAAAATCTCTGGGCGGAAGTACGTAGGATGGCGTCGCCAGGCTATTACATAAGTACTTCAAGTAATGCACAAATACCCATGTAATGTCCTAGTTAAAAAAAAAATGTTAATTGAGGTGCTTAGATGTATGTTAGAAAAGCACACCATATTGAGGGTTCTGAAAGGTATGAAAATGATTGATATGATTTGAATAATGAATTGAATGATACATTTTTGAAAAATGTAGCAAGGTTTTAAGTTTGACCGCCAAGCCAATACATCTCTCTGTCTTCTTTTCTGGCCAATAGATTTGCCTCATCTTTGTTCTCCTTCTCCCACCGCTTATCCACTCTGAGAAATTGCCAGCAGACTGCGAGGATGTCTTTGACTCTGGTAAAAAACTCAGTGGCGTGTACACCATCTTCCTTACGCATCACAACATACCTGTGCAGGTGTATTGTGACATGGGCTGTGCAGACAATCATGATGACGAGGCCAGGTGGACGGTGAGTGAAGGAAGAAGTGTATTTACTGAGCTTTAGTTGAGCTCTAGCTCAGTTATTCACATTCCTTTTGGACCATAATTGGACAATAATTTTGACTCTTGTAAGAGATCCTTAAACAGTCTTTGGTATTTTTTGCTTTCAATGGTGCCTTCCAGGCACTACTCCCCTCAGTTTAGGGGTAGGATGAGGGTTGAGGGGGTTAGGTTTAGGAATAGGGTAAAGGTAGTGCCTTTTAGGCTGTGCTGTCTGGAAGGTGCCGTTGGGGGCAAAAAAACTCCTTAAACACCCTCAAATATAGTAGGCTAACCTTAAAGTGATAGGGAAACATTTTTGGGAAATACACTGATGTTCCACCTCCCATCAAGTTACGTAAACAGTTGAGTCTTACCTCTCTAGATTTCATCCAGCCATTGTCTGCCTTTGACAGTAGCACTTTCAGCTCTAGCTTAGCATGGATCATTGAATCAGATTAGACCATTAGGATCCTATTAGCGTCTTGTTGAAAAGTGACTACAAATACTGAAAGTTTTGCTAATTAAAACTTGACTCTTCTTTAGTTGTAAAATATACTTGGACCAACAGAAGGTGATTTTCTTGGCTGATTTGACATCTGGCGACGGAAACAGTAAAAAATGTGAGAATTGTATAGTTAGAACCACAACCAAAAGAACCATGATGTGTTACAGTATTTGTAGGCTTTTGACCAGACAAAAGCTTGTTATCAATTGAAAAAAAAAACTGTAAGAAGATGAGAGCTTTTTGCTTTTTCTCTACTTTGCAGGTGATCCAGAGGAGGATGGACGGAACTGTAAATTTCTTCAGACCCTGGGATCACTACAAGAAGGGCTTTGGGGACAAGGATGAAGAGTACTGGCTTGGTAAAAGCACACACACACACACACACACACACACACACACACACACACACACACACACACACACACACACACACATAGACGTACTGCTTCAAAAACCATGGAACAACTTTATCCACCTTAGCCCACCTCATTGTTATTATTTTTATGAAGAAAGCAGCATTTACCAATGTTTTCTTATGTGGAATTTGTTCTTAAATAAGAACACAATCTATAAACTCTCCATACCAGTCTTGCGAACATATAGCCTATATATACATACATATACATACACATATACATATACATACACATATACATATACATATACATATACATATACATATACATATACATATACATACATACATATATTCCTCCACCTCGTCCATTATTACCTTACAGTATAGCGGCTGTTATCCCTTACATAACGGACACCCTAACAGCCAATCAAAAAACAGTATTCCATTCATTCATTTATCTGTATGGAAAGTGCTGTATTTGTAATTGTGTTCTTGTCCTGTGTGACTG
>JAODXP020006886.1:25000-27500 GCA_027497455.2 Sardinella longiceps | reverse complement strand
CAAATTCAAATTCAAATTCAAATGGTGCTTTATTAGCATGACTGCAATTACAGTGTTGCCAAAGCATAACAAAACTGTATATCCCTCCATCTCCTTCTCTCCCCCTCCTCTGGCTGCAGTTCTCTGATGAGTCCCCTGGACCATAATAAACACAGCAGCCCAGAGCCTGAGAGACAGTGTGTGTGTGTGTGTGTGTGTGTGTGTGTGTGTGTGTGTGTGTGTGTGTGTGTGTGTGTGTGTGTGTGTGAAGAGTGTGTGTGAAGAGTGTGTATGCGATATGCTCCAGTCCAGTGGCGAGATTCTGAGTATGGCCTGCCTGTCCCATTAGACCACTTCATTCACACACACACACACACACACACACACACACACACACACACACACACACACTCTTCACACACACACACACTCTTCACACACACACACACACACACACACACACACACACACACACACACACACACACACTCTCTCACACACACACACACACACACACACACACACACACACACACACACACACACACACTCAGTGGGGAACTCAGGGGCTCAGAATGGAAAATAGCCCCCATCTCCGGCCCCCCTTTCTCTGTGGTCGAGTGATCTCATCGCCTGGCCCCATCTCACAGTGTGTGTGTGTGTGTGTGTGTGTGTGTGTGTGTGTGTGTGTGTGTGTGTGTACCAGAACAGTAGTCTCCCCACATTCACAGCTAAGTTTCAGCGATCAAAGCCAGCTCACTTTGCCCATGTTCCTTATAGCCAAGTCCCTAACACACATACACACACACACACACACACAGGCAGACACACACCTAGTCACACACACACCAGCTTAGTCTCATTGGCAGATACACACCTAGTCCATAAAACAGACACACACACACACACACACACACACACACACACACACACACACACACGACACACTCACACACACACAAACACACACACACACACACACACACACACACACACACACACACACACACACACACACACACACACTTCTTTCCCTTCTTGCTATCACTTTTCTCCTTGTTCCTTTTCCCATCCTACTGACCTGGCTGGGGCAGTTAGTCTGTCAGACACACACACACACACACACACACACACCAACCCAAAACTCCTGCTGTGTTTATAAATCCCATGTTGCACCTCTACGTCAGCGCTAGTCTGTGTGTGTATCACTTTACGCCTGGTCTGCTTTGCAACTTAACACACAGACACACACACACAAACACACACACGCACACGCATGCACATCAACCCAGTCCTTTGTCTTACACACAACCTAGCGTGTGTATCACTTTACGCCTTGTCTGCTTTGCTTGTCTGCGTTCTCAGCTCCACATGGCTGCCTTACAGGTGGTTTATAAGATTGGCTTATTGCACGGATGCTAACTTACCTGGGCTAGCAGGCAGTAGTACACGATAAATCCTCACAACCCTGACCTTAAGAGTGCGTTCAGACTGAAAGCAAATCAGGCGACACGGGCAACGGAAGCAATTGACTTTGTATGGAGTCGGGCGATTTTGACGACAAGAGTGGCAGGTGACGAAACTTGGGCGATAAAATCAAGTTAAACTTCGTTAACTTTATGTAATGAGCTATAATGCGGTTGGGCAACTACCAATCAGAATGTCGATTTACTGGTGAGATGCCTGTAGAGAAGCAGGATTGAACGTTTGAATGCTAACGTCTTCGGCGACTCTTGGCAATTTAACGCTTGCGGTCTGAACTTACAGTCTAATCGCTGAGTTGGGAGCCTGGGCACTTTCAGCCCACTGGTTAGAGTGTTCGACCCAACTGTAGGTTTGTTATAGTGGACGAGGTGACCAATAATCAGTAGAACCAACGTCAGTTAGTACAGGAAGTAGCTCCCTTATTGCTAGCTTATTCAAGTGCTCTAGGTTTGCTATTAAACACAGTTTACATTAACCATAGAAGCTAACTTTAGTGAGTGCTAACCCTGAGCACTAGGCTACACCTCTGTTCGGTTAATATTAATCCTAGAAGCTAACTTTAGTGAGTGGTAACACTAGGCTACACCTCTGTTTGGTTAATATTAACCCTAGAGGCTAACTTTAGTGAGCGCTAAGCCTGAGCATTAGCCTACACCTCTGTTTGGTTAATATTAATCCTAGAAGTTAACTTTAGTGAGTGGTAACACTAGGCTACACCTCTGTTTGGTTAATGTTAATCCTAGAGGCTAATATACCTCTGTTTGGTTAATGTTAATCCTAGAAGCTGACATACCTCTGTCTGGTAAATGTTAATCCTAGAGGCTAATATACCTCTGTTTGGTAAATGTTAATCCTAGAAGGTAACTTACCTCTGTTATTGTCCTGGAGGTTAACTTTAGAGAGCGTTAACCCTAAGTGTTAGGCCACACTTCTCTTTGGTTACTGTTATTCCTACAGTTACTTCTCCCTTAGTGAGGCCCCCCTTCCGCTGTAAAGCGCTTTGAGTGTGTTGAAAAGCGCTATTAAAATGTAATTGT
>JAODXP020006886.1:10000-15000 GCA_027497455.2 Sardinella longiceps | reverse complement strand
GGTGTCTGGAAAATCGACAGAAAGGTTCTCTTTCTCTCTCTCTCTTTCTCTCTCTCTCTCTCTCTCTCTCTCTCTCTCTCGCTCTCTCTCTCTTCCTCTCTCTCTCTCTATCTGATCAATTTCTCTCTCTCTCTCTCTCTCTCTCTAACTCTTTCTCACTCTCTCTAACTCTCTCTCTCTCTCTCTGATCAATCTCTCTCTCTCTCTCTCTCTCTCTCTCTCTCTCTCTCTCTTCTCTCTCTGATCAATCTCTGTCTTATTCTCCATCTTTCTCTCAATTAAATTCAAAGGCTGTATCGACATGACAAAAAAGGAAACTACCCCTAGTAGACCTTCTATAGTCTTCTATAGTCTTTCTGTATTTGAACCATCAACACAAAAACTATAAGGGACTCTAGTGGTGTCTGGACAATCAACTGAAAAGCTATAATGGACTCTTTGAGAACCACTGCTCTAGTCTAAGTCTCTCTGAGTCTGGACCATGAGCATCACATGACCATCACAGGCCTTCTGTATCCCTTCAGCTTGCTTGAGCTCAACAATCCCTAGTCAAACAAACACACCCTGGATTTCTCGACTGCATGACGCATCTCTCATGCAAAGGAAACAAGCCATCTGTTTAGAGGGCTGGTGTTGAGGTTGTGTTGTTACCAACCCCTCGCTAGCTTGTTTCTCGATGTTAGCAGTGCGACGCTACGCTAGCCCCCTCAGCAGCTGGTCTCGGACCACTCTGAGTCTGGCGACTCGCCACCGCCCCCTCTCTGCTTCCAGGAAGCAGCGCGCTTATTCAGTGTATCCCAGAACATCGTAAACGCTGCCCGCCAGAAATAGGCCTCAACGCTAAGCAAATATGTCATTATTTGTAATTATTTTCCACTCCATGCCAAGACTAGCTCTTTTGCTTGTTTTTCTGCTCGCTCTCCGAGGACTGCTTAATGCCATTAAGGGGTTTTCCTGCACGTGTGTGTGTGTGTGTGTGTGTTGTGTGTGTGTGTGTGTGTGTGTGTGTGTGTGTGTGTGTGTGTGTGTGAGTCAATTATCCATTCGTCTCCATTGACCATCTTGCTCTTTGCTCTTGTCATTGACCACCTTGTTCATTTTGAATGCAAAGCTAAATGCATAGATTATCTCCATTGCCACTGTGTGTGTGTGTGTGTGTGTGTGTGTATGTGTGTGTGTGTGAGAGAGAGAGTCTCACTCTGTGTTGTCCTTGTTAAGCGCCCGTCTCTGTCTATACAGTGCTCCTCAGGTGTGTGTGTGTGTGTGTGTGTGTGTGTGTGTGTGTGTCCAGAGTGCTCCACAGGTGCTGTACTGGACCCAGCACTTATGCTGCTGCCTAGCCTGTGACACACTCTTGAGCACACACACTCACACACACTTACACACACACACTCACACACACACACACTCCATGCTTCCATATGCTTTGGCATGGACGATGGCCTCCTCAAACGCAGCATCTGTTTGACATCAGCTCTGCTTTTAAGGAGGTTTTTAACAGTTTCTGCGGGCACAGATTGGTTTATATGAAAGGGATATTATACTCATGTGGACCCAGTCATGTTTACACTCAGAGTCTTGGGCTTAATACATGCACTGTGAGTTTGTGTTTGGAGTAGGCCTGTGACACAAGCCTTGTGGAGTTGGGCTTAATACATGCACTGAGTTTGTGCTTAAAGTAGACCCATGACACGAGGCTTTAGCACTGCCCTGTGTTACACACACTTTAACACTGCCCTGCGTTACACACACTTTAACACTGCCCTGTGCCACACACACTTTAACACTGCCCTGTGCTACACACACTTTAACACTGCCCTGCGTTACACACACTTTAGCACTGCCCTGTGCTACACACACACTTTAACACTGCCCTGTGCTACACACACTTTAACACTGCCTGTGCCACACACACTTTAACACTGCCCTGCGTTACACACACTTTAGCACTGCCCTGTGCTACACGTTACACACACTTTAACACTGTCCTCTGCTACACACACTATAACACTGCCCTAGCTACACACACTTTAACACTGCCCTGTGTTACACACACTTTAACACTGCCCTGTGATACACACACTTTAACACTGCCCTGTGCTACACACACTTTAGCACTGTCCTGTGCTACACACACTTTAGCACTGCCCTGCGTTACACACACTTTAGCACTGCCCTGCGTTACACACACTTTAGCACTGCCTGCGTTACACACACTTTAGCACTGCCCTGCGTTACACACACTTTAGCACTGCCTGCGTTACACACACTTTAGCACTGCCCTGCGTTACACACACTTTAACACTGCCCTGTGATACACACACATTAACACTGTCCTGTGCTACACACTTTAACACTGTCCTGTGCTTATCACACACTTTAGCACTGCCCTGTGCTACACACACTTTAACACTGCCCTGTGATACACACACATTAACACTGTCCTGCGTCACACACACATTAACACTGTCCTGTGCTACACACACTTTAACCCCTTAGTGGCCAGTTCCACTCAGCTAAACACCACTGCAGGTCACTCCAGCTGTTGTCAGACTGGCCAGCTAGATTTAGGGAGTCAAATCACTGACCTTGACCTTGTAGCTACAGCAGACTGGTCATATATCTGACCCTGTGACCTTGAGAGTAAAACAGACTGGACATGTATCTGACCCTGTGACCTTGAAAGTAAAACAGACTGGACATGTAACTGACCCTGTGACCTTGAGAGTAAAACAGACTGGACATGTATCTGACCCTGTGACCTTGAGAGCAGAGCAGACGGGTCATACATCTGTCCTCGCACCTTCTCCTCAATCCTGTCTTGGCTTACTCTGGTCCCTGACAGTATTCATATGCTAGCCTTGTTTTTTTATAGAATATATCGTAGCCTGAAACCTACTGTGTCCACTGTCCATATGGCTTTCTTTTATAAGTTATATGGCTTTACAATTGTAGCTTAGCCTGAAACATACAATATCCATATACTAGCATTGTTGTTATAAAACCTAGCCTGAAACCTAAAATATTCACATGCTAGCATTGTTGTTTTTAACTTAGCCTGAAACCTACAATTTCCATATGCTAGAATTGTTGTTTTTAACTTAGCCTGAAACCTACAATAACTATATGCTAGCGTTGTTGTTTCATAAGCTATATGGCTACACAGATGTAGCTTAGCCTGAAACCCACAGTATCCATATGCTACCGTTGTTGTTTCATAGGCTGTATGACTACACATGCGTAGCGTAGCCTGAAGCCTTCAGTATCCATATGCTATATTGTCGTTTAATAGGCTGCATGGCTAGCGTAGCCTGAAACCTGTATCCATATGCTATATTGTTGTTTAATAGGCTGCATGGCTAGCGTAGCCTGAAACCTGTATCCATATGCTATATTGTCGTTTAATAGGCTGCATGGCTAGCGTAGCCTGAAACCTGTATCCATATGCTGTATTGTTGTTTAATAAGCTGCATGGCTATACTGCTGCATGCCTGGGTGGTTTTGTATCGCTTCCAGCTCAGATGTAGTTTTATGTGTGGCCGTGGGCCTTAGCAAACAGCACAGTTTGTTATTACCTGGGATTTATGAGCCCGTAAATGATATGCATTTCATATGGACAGAGGTAATTGAAGTGTGTGAGAGAAGTTTATAGGAGATTGTATTGAAGATAAGTATGCAGGATTGTTCATTTCCCAACAGGTTTTTTCTGATATGTAAACAGTAGAGAAACATTCAGCTCCAGCAGTTGAGGTCTGGCGTTGCTTGTTTGCATCAGGCTGCATTTTTCTGTCTGTATTTGTTCTCTGTTCTGATTGCTGTCGTCTGGAGAAACACTGCAGGAATAATGACCTTCTCTCGCTGCTGAGTGTGTGTGTGTGTGTGTGTGTGTGTGTGTGTGTGTGTGTGTGTGTGTGTGTGCTGTCTGTCTGCTCTGCTGAAATAATGACCATCCCTTCCTGTACTCTTCATCAGCTCAGACAGGAGATGGCTGAGTGTGTGTACCTCTGTGTATAGGTGTGTGTGTGTGTGTGTGTGTGTGTGTGTGTGTGTGTGTGTGTGTGTGTGTGTGTGTGTGTGTGTGTGTGTGTGTGTGTGTGTGCGCATGTGTTTGTTTGTGTGTGTGTGTGTGTATACATCTATACAGTATGTGTGTGTGTGTGTGTGTATACATCTATACAGTATGTGTGTGTGTGTGTGTGTGTGTGTGTGTGTGTGTGTGTGTGTGTGTGTGTGTGTGTGTGTGTGTGTGTGTGTGTTAGTGCTGAGTGGCTTTATTGTCTGCAGGATTGGGCCAGGGAGGTGCAGCCTGTGACAAAGACATGCAAAGCACTGTTCATCAGCAGCATGCTGGGGCTCAGTGTCTTTTAGGGACCTTAAGCCCCGTACACATACGTCGTTACTCGCTCCTCGCCTCTAGCTAGCTCGCTGAGAAACACTCGCTTGTTACCAAGGTATCGATTTGTTTATTGGTCACTGCCGAAGTACTTTTTACTCGCATCGCTCAAGCTCATTGACAATACGTTGTCCCTCCTCGCTTAGCGACGAGCGAGTAACGATGTATGTGTACGCGGCTTAACTATAGATTCTAATTTAGGGACCATGGTCTAACTCTAGATACCCATACCTATCTAGCCTGGCGAATGCCAAACTAAAAATCAGGAATGATATTTAGTCTGGAGACCCACCTATTGCATCTCTCGTAGCGGAAGCATCGTTTACGATTGTTCAGAGCCATTTATTGGGCGCTACGAATGTCTATCATAGCGTCTGTACATAGCTCAGAGCCAATACCAGAGCCACCATGTGACTTAAAATGCCATCGAGGGCCTTACTAATCCCTTTTTGTTCTGTGATTGGATACCGAAAGCAAGCGAGAAAATCGGCCATGCTGCTTTGCCGAGTGAAATGAAATAAGCGTGCAAAGGAGCATGTGAACACCCAGGCTACATACGTATAGGCACTCAGAGGCACTCATAGGGACCTGTGGAAATTGATTTTAA
>JAODXP020006886.1:5000-7500 GCA_027497455.2 Sardinella longiceps | reverse complement strand
GTTCTCTGACGTCAGTGTTTGGGGTGATGTTTTGGTGTTTGAATGCTTTGATATTCTGATGTTTTCTTTCATATCGGTCTGTTGATATTATACAGCTTCAGCAGTCGACTTATTCCCATAGCATGTCTGACGCAGCGTCTGTCTCGTTCCCTTTTATTCAGGGAACAAAGGTTACATACGTAACCCAGATATTCTGATGTAATTTTATAGTGATTTAATCTCTCTCTCTCTCTCTCTCTCTCTCTCTCTCTCTCTCTCTCAGGGATCTACCTGTTTGATATGACCTACATAGACTCCGCCTACCCAGCCTCTGGCAGCATCATGGAGACGGAGCAGCGGACCAATCAGATGAATAACCTGCTCCGGGTCATCTCCGCCCTTCAGGTGTCCTGCAACTACGGTACAAATCACCTGTCCTACCTGCATGACCACATGTGTAACTACTCATTAACTACTGATATACCTCACCTGTGTTACCTGCATGACCACATATGTGTAACTACTCATTAACTACTGATATACTGTACCTCAACTGTGTTACCTGCATGACCACATATGTCTAACTACTCATTAACTACTGGTATACCTCACCTGTGTTACCTGCCTCATTAACTACTGATATACCTCACCTGTGTTACCTGCCTCAATAACTACTGATATACCTCACCTGTGTTACCTGCATGACCACATATGTGTAAGTACTCATTAACTACTGATATACCTCACCTGTGTACCTGCCTCAATAACTACTGATATACCTCACCTGTGTTACCTGCATGACCACATACTCAACTACTCTCTAACTACATATGTGTAACTGCTCATTAACTACTAATATAAATCACCTGTGTTACCTGCATGATTAATACTCAACTACTCTCTAACTATGTCTAACTACTCATTAACTACTGATGTCACCTGTGTTACCTGCCTCAATAACTACTGATATACCTCACCTGTGCTGCCTGCCTCAATAACTACTAATATATGTCACCTGTGTTACCTGCCTCATGAACTACTGATATATGTCACCTGTGCTACAGTACCTGCCTCAATATCTACTGATACCGTATATCACCTGTCCTACCTGCATGACCACTTTACTTTACTTTACTTTACTTTACTTTATTTTTCAGGACATTGCACATTGATGAACATGTATACATGTAAATGTGCCAGATTATAGCACAATGGCTAATTTCCATCTGGTGTCCAAAGTAGGCAGGTTAGATGTTAGCAAGCAGAGAAATTAAAAGCAGAAGCATACACTTGACCACATGGTCAGCTACTCATTAACTACTGATCACCTGTCCAGCTGTATGACCGCATACTCAAGATAGACAGATATGATAGATAGATATAGAGAGACAGATGAAGTGATACATACTCAAGATAGACCAGTGGTTCTCAAACTTTTTCTGTCATTCCCCACTGAAGAAGGCAGAATTTTATCACGCCCCACCTGGAAGGCTCAATTTGCGCACAATATCTCTGAGGAATACTTTGCGAGTATAGGATTTTTGTTAATGTTAAAATTTTCATGTTACTAATTCTGAGCCAAATTTCTCTCAAACCCCTCATCACACCAAGTAGCAAATAACACCATTGGAAAGCTCAATTTATTGTCAAATGTGCATATCAGGATGAATAACTGTGAATTCGGGGGCAAAGAGATGTCTTGCGCCCCACCTGTCATGTGTCTGCGCCCCACTAGTGGGGCCCGCCTCACAGTTTGAGAAACACTGAGATAGACAGATATGATAGAGATAGATATCGAGAGACAGATAAAGAGATACATAGAAAGATAGACAGATATGATAGATAAATATTTCTAAAACTGATAGTTCCGGTCCTCGATTGTGATTGGTTGAAAACGCGTTCGATGCCATTGTAAATTAGGCATTTAGCACGGCTCCAACCGCATTTCGTTCTAAACTGCTGCGCCATAAGAAAGTGAATGGAGCAGCGCTTATGCGTTACTTAGCAACCATTCAGTAAGAGGAAGTATGTTTTTTGGCGGAGGAATTGGTATCAAGGAATAACTTGCTATATTTCTCGTGGTTATGTTTACCGTTAATGAAACAATTGCCGGTTAACGTGGTAACAGTTTTAGAAGCGCAATAAACCCCTCGAGTCCGGTATAAATGCTGGTTTTAACACGGATGTCTAACGGCACTCGGCTGCGCCTAACAACACCCGTGCTAAAACCAGCATTTACACCGGCCTCTCGGGATTTATTGCTTACAGAGAGACAGATAAAGTGATACATAGAAAGATAGACAGATATGATAGATAGATATAGAGAGACAGATAGAGTGATAGAGGAGGATATAGATTAAGGGACAGCTGTGACAGAATGATAGAGAGAGACAGACATTTCCTGTTTGGACATCCTACAGCTTGCCTCATTCCCATCTCTCTCTCTCTCTCTCTCTCTCTCTCTCTCTCTCTCTCTCTCTCTCTCTCTCTCTCTCTCTCCCCGTCCCCCACTTCCTGAGGT
>JAODXP020006885.1:55000-63017 GCA_027497455.2 Sardinella longiceps | reverse complement strand
TCCCCCTTCTCCTTGGCTTGCTTATGACTGAACTTCCAATAAAGTTCAAACTTAAAAACGTAATTCCATCGGCCAAACCAAACCTATCAGGTCCTAGGTTGTTCAGTGACCCTTATAAAAAAACAAAAACATGATAAACGTATTAGTTACAGTCTCCTCACAAATTCCAACTAGAAAAGCACTCGGAAAGTGCTGACCTCCACCAAGGAAATATGGTCACTGGCGTCATAGATGTGACTGGCACAATATAAATTCCAGATGCCGTTCTGGCTCACTGGTCACCACCAAAATTTACCACACCACACCACACCTCTGGTAATATTTTCATCCAAATCCGTGCATAACTTTCAGAGTTATTTTGTACACAGACAGACAGACAGACGCCGGTGAAAACATAACCTTTTTGGCGGAGGTAATAATAAATTAAGTATATTTATGATGTTTATTGTTGTTGTTTATGTATGAATGTGTTTGTGTTTATATATCATACACACTCTCCTCCAGTCAGTCAGTGATTGAGTGACAGGATGACGGTTGGGGTTGTATATGTGATGTGTTTGTGAGTCAGCTGTCTGAACTGTCAGGAAACAGCATCACCTCACCTCAGACACATGCCTGCTGCTTACTGGCAGTGGTTTTGAATATTATGCTCTTGCAGATGATACACCGAGAAATGCTGACAAGTCTCTTTCCCTCTCTCTCTCTCTTCCTCTCTCTTTTTCTCTCTCTTCTTTTTCCTCTCTCTTCTGTGCACTTGCTCAACAGAGAGAAGGAGTGTGTGTGTGTGTGCGCCCGCAGAAAGAGACAGCAAGGTGTGTGTGTGTAAGCTAGCAGAAAAGAGACAGCGAGGAGTGTGTGTGTGTGTGTGTGTGTGTGTGTGTGTGTGTGTGTGTGTGTGGTGTGTGTGTGTGTGTGTGTGTGTGTGTGTGTGTGTGTGTGTGTGTGTGTGTGTGTGTGTGTGTGTGTGTGTGTGTGTGTGTGTGTGTATTCAAGAGGGAGTGAAAGAGAGAGATGCTAAAAGAGGTCTCATTGCAGGCCAATAGTTTGAGCACATTGCCTTAGGAAATGTTTTTGATACAGAGGTCAATTATTTCTTGTAAGAAATTTTATGGTCTCTTAAATGGAGTAGTGGAACTGATTGTAAAAGCCCTCATCTTTTCAACACATCAGTCATTTTTACACACCCATTTATTATGTTTGGATTTGGCTAACGTGGAGGACTGTGTGTGTGTGTGTGTGTGTGTGTGTGTGTGTGTGTGTGTGTGTGTGTGTGTGTGTGTGTGTGTGTCTCTCTCTCTCTCTGTGTGTGTGTGTGTGTGTGTGTGTGTCTCTCTCTCTGTGTGTGTGTGTGTGTGTGTGTGTGTGTGTGTGTCTGTGTTTGAGAGCGACCAAGAGAGAGAGAGAGATAGAGAGAGAGAGAGAATTTTCTATATCTTTTGGGTTGACCCTAACATATAGCCTCTTTTAAATACTCTTTCATAAAACCCTTGAATAATGATAATGGACAGACTCACTGCTCCATAGGTAACCTTGAAAAATAATTACATTACAGATCCAGTCTGCTGTAAATTGTAGTAAAACCCAGTTCTAATGCATGGGGTGTCTGCCATCCATGACCTCCCCTCCAGACCTGGCTTTAAGCTATATGAGACACTACAAGGACCTTTTCAGGTATTCCCGAAACAACTGCTGCTTAATTCTTATAGTAGGCTATAATCAAAGAAAACCTCCTTGATAAGAGAACCGAACCACAATAATCTCTTATCTTATGGCTCTTAATGAACAAAACACCCAGAGAGACAAGAGTCAGCCACACGGTGAGAATTCACACAACCCTACAGTATAAGGGTCTCTTTTTATGTTGTCAGTGTTCAATTACCCTATGGCTTCCTGCTTACACAACCATTAGGGAGTCCACAGCTATACAAGATTCCTCACGATTACAACGACACAGATTCAGATAGAAGATTATGGGTAGATTCGTTATAAACAAGGTCCTTGGTCTCCTTCCAGTGATAAGTGCTTCTCATCGACTGGGTTGCAGTGCCTTTCTTTCTTTGCTCGTTTTATGTTTGCTTTGATACAATAGGCCTACATTTTGTTTTTTAATCCAAGCTGCTTGTTGTTGTTGATGTTAATGAGTTTGTAAAACTTCAAGCAAGGGGAAGCAGGACTCATTAAAAAAAAGAAAACAACCATAACAGCTGTGTAATCACCAATAGGATTATAAAAGGAACTCATTTCATCTGTAATATTTTTTTGTGTGTTTTTGGGTTGTAATAAGTGTGACAAAAAAGCTAGGAAGGCTTTAAGGCTTTATTTCGAAAATGCTTGTTAAGATTCAACCTTGTTTAAAGTGGTAAAAGGAAAAACAAAACAAAACAGAAAAAAATACCACAAACAGGAGTTCTTATAGGTCCACAGGGAAAACATTCTCATTTTTCTTTCTTTTCTTTTCTTTTTTTTTTTTGACTGCACAATTATGATCATTTTCTCACTGAAATCTCACCCTTGCCTCCTCTCCTCTCCTCTCCTCTCCTCTCCGTTTCCCATCTCATCTGGTAGGGAGTGAAGTGTTGAGCAGAACAAAGGCTTGCTCTACACACAGTATGGCACCAGGCTTTACACGCCTCTTCTCCCTGGGAATCAGTCTTGACAGGTAAGGGAGGGACAACTCCCGAAAAACATCACAGTACAACTTCCTCCTCCACACGCACCTTCTCAGCTGGGTGTACTGTAAGACAACTCATTTCAGGCTCTGGTAATGACTGCTCCAAATGAAAATCCAATTAGGGTACAGTTTAGTGTTAAATGCTGTGTTTAAAGGCAGAGTACTTTTCTTGTTCTTATTACACTGATTACTTGTGTTAAAATTGCATTAACAGGACATTTGAAGTTCTAACAAGCGTAAAATATTTTCAACAATGAGCTGCTAACAGTGCGAGTGAAGAATTTCATTCTCTACCGAGTATTCAGAATACAAATCCGTCCCAAAGTGCTTGTATTTCTAAAACCAAGTCATAGAATCACACAGCATATTAAGCAGGTGGGACTTTGTTTTTATTTCATTACCTCCGCTAAGGAGGTTATGTTTTCGCCGGCGCCTGTCTATCTGTCTGTCTGTCTGTACAAAATAACTCGAAAAATACTGCATGGATTTGGACGAAAATTTTGGATGTGTGTATTGGGACAAGTGACAGCTGATTAAGTTTTGGTGCAGATTGGTTATCTGAAACGCCATTTTGAATTCTTATTGCATCAGTGGCCATATTCCCTTGGTGGAGGTCTGCACTCTCCAAATGTTTTTCTAGTTTTTATTTATCAAGTGAATTACCATTGAGATATCAAATTTCTTTGCAGGAGTACATAGCCTTTAAGCAACTTACGGTACACAAGACATTATAAAGATGGGCACAGTATGGACATAATTGAATCGTTTAGGCCATTCTGTGTAGGGAGAAAAGCTGTTTTACTCAACAAAGTGCTTTATCGGTCTCATCGAGCATCCAGACCTGCTTTAGAACCCCTTGGATCGCTAGCGATCACTAATTAACAGTGAAAATCCCCAAAGCCAGCCTTGGCTAATAGCTGAGTGGAGGCGAGAGTATAGTGCTGTTCTTGGCTGGGGTTTCGCTGGCCTGCGTCTTATTCTTATCGCTCCGCAAATCCACCCGAGTCTCGTCCCGCCTGCTGATTCTGCTCCATGTAGTGATTTCTTTTTTTTCTCTCTCTCTCTCTCTCTCTCTCTCTCTCTCTCTCTCTCTCTCTCTCTCTCTCTCTCTCTCTTTTCTCTTGCTCTCCTTTTCTTTAAAACCCTGTCTCTTTTCACACTCTTAACACTGAGAGATCCTGGTGGGATCAAAATCTATTAACAGGCTTAAAGGGGTTCAGTAAGTGTATTGAAATTTAGCCGAGCTCACATGATGAGGGATGGGATGGTGGTGGTGGTGGCATGTGTGTGTGTGTGTGTGTGTGTGTGTGTGTGTGTGTGTGTGTGGTGGTAGATGTCAGGGTGAGGGGTGTATTGGCCATTACTGTCGATGGCTTTAAACGATCTGTGGGAATGCACACATTTATGAATCAGCCACGGTCCAGTGCAGAGCCGATCGGAGGGAGGGAGGGAGGCTTATCTCCCCCGCTGTGCTTTTTTTGCCCATTGCTGCAATTTTTAACATCTGCATTACTTTCACCTAATGCACCCAACGCAAAGCACACTTCACTGAAGAAGCAATGGACCGCATTGACGTTTTTTTTTTTTCTTTTCTTTTTCTTTTTTTTTTCCCTGCCCTTTTTTCCCTCTCTGTCCCTCTGAGTCAGTATCACCACAGTGCCATTTGCCTCAAGTCAAAGACCAGCCTGACAGGAACACATAGATTCATTTGATATGAAAGATATGAAAGATATTTATGCCACACGCTCCCAAAATGGAAACATCACCAGAATAATGTCATACTGTGCCCAAAACAGTGCGTGCCCATCCCAGAACAAGCATACAGGACCCTGCCAAACCCTGCTGGTGGTTGGTTGGTTGGTTGGTTATTATATGCCTTAATGCTATTTAATTACATCATGCTTATTGGTACACACAACATACACACAGATACTCACACACACACACACACACACACACACACACACACACACACACACACACACACACAAACAGACACACACACACACACACACACACACACAAACACACACAGGGACATTCACAAATACACACACACACTTCAGGATGTCTCTCTGACTCAGTCGGCCTTAGCATAAGGCCTCACACAAGTCCTTTGGGCTGATTTTAATATGCATGATAAGCTGGCCAGAGTCTTGCTGGGAGCTCTGCTGTAATCACAGCCAATCAAAGCCTCCCCTGGTCCTCTATAGCTCTATAGCTAACACAGGGCCGTTTCAAGGTACTTAGGGGGCCCCAAGCAAACAGGACATGGGGGCCCTTCACCTCGTAAATACTTACATGAACCACATTGTTATAATTTTCAAACATCATCAATATAATTATCTGTATTGTACAGTTGTCTGACTCCAGTTTAAAGTCATTTTTTGTTGAAAAACACCACCAACATAACTACTAAATTGATTAAACAGTCAATCTTGGGGGCCCCTTTCAGCCTGGGGCCCCAGGCAATTGCCTGGTTTGCCTGCCTTGTTGCGACGGCCCTGATCTAACAGGCCCAGGTACAGTAATTGGCTCAGGGGCACATGGATAAGGAGGAAACATGTAACATGTACTTACTACACTGCCCACTGTCTATGGGATAGGCTAGTTGTCCATGTGGAGTACGGTACTATTACGGTCTGAGCTTTATTTAATGTAGTGCCATTCATTCTCTTTGCATACAGTAAGTATCTCAGCAGCTGGTTCTAGTCACAGAGAGAGGGGAAAATTAGCTGTCGTCTCTTCTCTTCTCTTCTCTTCTCCAGAGCTCCCATGGGATGTTGGATGGTCAAAGGCATTAACCCCTCCCTTCCTCCACTCACACACACACACACACACACACACACACACACACACACACACACACACACACACACACACACTCCCCTCCTCCTAAGATTGTTTCAGTTTGAACGGCTCGTATGAAAAGCAAAGCTTTTGCTGATTGCATGTGGAATGGAACCATTTCTCCAAGAGCTGGCGGAGAGGAGCCTGCAGGGAGGAGATGAAGAGGAGGGGAAGGGAGGAGAGGAGAGGGGGGTCTTGGAACACATTAACCCCCGCACAGATGACTTTGGTCTGGGCACGAAAACGGATCGCATGTCCTCTGATGCTGGATCATCATTCTGCATGTTAGGAGTTGTGGCTCTTTGTCTAATAGTTTCAGATACATGTAATAGGAGTAAATAATATAACGATAACTAAGGCAGTGATGTTGACTCAAATAGAGCTGAACCATACAGTCTTTATACACGCAAGACTGTATATCATTCATACAGCTTTAACACATTTCATACATTGATGTAGGCTATCTCATTTCTCATTCACATGCAATACATGCACATAATACATTATTCATACATTTACATACGCATTTTCATTTACATAATACTTTCACACACAGATGCATACAAAATACTGTATATATTCCAACATTATATTGGAACTGTGTCGGGTTGATCGTTCTTTCAATCTTTTATGCCCCCTCTCTGCATTGTGAAGGCTATCATAACCCCTCATCTGTTGGCTAATGATCATTTATCATACTTGATGCTTTTTTTTCCCTTTCAGTTTTTCCTATGAGGCCTACTTCATATCTCCGCTGGCATTCATTCTAATCACTCATTTCATTCATCACTTTTTTAGATCACCTTTATCACTGATCTAAAACATACACACTCCCAACAAAGGTTAAATGTAGCCTTATCTTTGTGCCCACAGTCTCTCTCTCTCTCTCTCTCTCTCTCTCAAATTCAAGAGTTTTATTGGCATGACTCAGTTTAGTGTTGCCAAAGCATACAATAATACAGACAGATTCAATCTCTCTCTCTCTCTCTCTCTCTCTCTCTCTCTCTCTCTCTCTCTCTCTCTATCTGTCCTTCATATATCCATTGCTCTTGTTCTCTAATTGGAGTCAGGACTGGACTGAGTCGTTTGTTCTCCCCATGCAAAGGTCAGAGTGTGTCTCTACACACCAGCCTGGCTTTGACAAGACAGTGGGGTACACTGAACCTGTGCTCTCAAACCACACACACACACACACACACACACACACACACACACACAGACACAGAGAGAGACACACACACACACACACACACACACACACACACACACACACACACACACACACACACACACACACACACACACTCAGAGAGAGAGAGAGAGAGAGAGAGCGGTCTGGACACAGAATGATTAAGAGGATGTGACCTGAGTGCATGTACTCTCTCCACAGGAAGTAGACTAATGACATCACTGGCTCAGTATCACACATTTGCTGCTTTAAGCTTTACTCAAAGAGGTAATTTTCAAAGTACAATGCAGTGCACCATCAAATGTGTTGTTTTGTAATTACTATCGGAATTAGTATTGCTGCTCTGATGGCAGAAAATCTGTTCTTGTTTGGCACTGTTCTGGAGAGAACTAATTGGGCTAACAATCATGAAGTCGAGGAGGACAAAGTCATTAAAACTTTATAAAATGTTCTTCAAACATCTCATCTTTTTTTTTGTCAATTAAAACAACCCAATGTGTGCAGATGTGACCACTTTTTTATTACCCAAGTTCTGTGCTGTGTTTGACTCAAACATTTACTCAACTTTCAAGAGGCGCCACGGCTATGGGAGCTAGCTTGCTGCATAGCACATTTCCTGTCTGTCTGCTATCCTTGTCAGGGTCAAGATTCTCATCTCAACTCTTCATCTCATTCCTATCGTGACTCTCCCCGGGTTTGATCTCTCTGTTTAATTGTTCAGTGTGGAGAGAACGCGGCAAAGCAAACGTTTGAGAAGAAGAGAAATCTATTAAACCCCTCCTGACAGCTCTGATTCTTTTTTTCCCTCCTCTCTGTAGATTGGCCAAACATGACAGCGCCGGTTAATCCAAGACTATTCTGACAAGACTACTGTCTGCACAAAACCAGACAGCACACTTGCCAACTTCACATGCTTAGCCCAGCGGACAAGTCTTTCAGTTCATAAATTTCTAATATTGGGATGAAACGTGCCAAGGTTGTGTGAGACTCTCTTCCTTAAAGGGATATGCCACCTTTTCATGAAAATGAGTTATTCAACCTCTAACCTGGAGTTACATATATGGGTAAAAGCATTTTGGTCTCAGTGCATGCATTTTCCTAGTCTGGCAACCCCAATTTTAGCGTTAGCTTAGCATAAGGTGCTGGAAATGTAAAGTTGCCAAAGAGTTGCTATCTGGCTACTTTACATTCCAGCACCTATGCTAAGCTAAAGTGAAAATTAGGGATGCCAGGCTAGGAAAACACTTGCACTGAGACCAAAATGTGTTTCCCATATATGTATGTAACTCCAGGTAAGAGGGTGGAAA
>JAODXP020006885.1:20000-50000 GCA_027497455.2 Sardinella longiceps | reverse complement strand
TCCTTCAAGACACACAGACAGACGGACAGATAGACATGCACACACACACACACACACACACACACACACACACACACACACACACACACACACACACACACACACAAACACAAAACAGCATCGATGGCTAGAAGGATTCCCCAACATTGTTGTTTTGCAAGGCAATACAGACTGATTTCTTTTTTCTTACATTCTCTTTCTCTCTCTCTCTGTCTCTCTCTCTCTCTCTCTCTCTCTCTCTCTCTCACATACACACACTCACACACACACACACACACACACACACACACACACACACACACACACACACACACACACACTTACACATGCAACAAGCAATGAGCTGGCTTTCCTGTGGCTTCTATTAGAAAACTGAGCTTGTGGAGTGTAGAGGTGGAGATAGAGGGCAGGTGACTCTGCACCACCTGAGATATGGGTGAAGCAGCACCTCAAGGACCAGATGCCCAGCCAATGATGGAGGTCATCCTGCAATTATCTCTTCAATAGAAGGACAGTCACTATCTACCATCATCACCGAAGCCAGTCTGTGAGGCCAGACTCAGACTGTCTGTGCAAATATATTTAAACTACATCTAAGCACTTGGACTAAACAAAGGTTAAAAACACTGTTTTGTGAGGTAATGTGTCACTAGTTACATTTTTGCTACCACGGAGACATATATTTGTGCTGCTGCATCTTTGGATATTCATAGAATTAGTGGCAAGCAAATTACCAGTAAAAGGCTTTTTGCAGTAGACTTTAGAATAGTTCAAGTTAGAAATGACTCATAACTCGTACATGACAACCACCAAAACAACCTCTCTCTCTCTATCTATCCATCGCTGTCTCCCTCATACACCCTCTCTCTCTCTCTCTCTCTCTCTCTCTCTCTCTCTCTGTCTCTCTCTCTCTCTCTCTCACACACACACACACACACACACACACACACACACACACACACACACACACTTCTCTACAACCTCTGCTGTATTGTGTGAACAGATAAGAGACCATTGTTCAGAGTTTTGCCTGTTACCACTATGACCAGTCGGCATGCCGGCCTGCAGTGGGCACCAGGACAAATGACACATGCTCTGCTGATTCTTCTCAGAGGAAAGTCCAGGTGGAGATGCCCAGACATCTGTGTTTCTCTCTCTCCCTCGCCACCATCAACCATCTGCCAGTGTGGCAGTGGGGTTAGAAGTTAGCTGCTGAAACATGAAGACGGATCAGAATGTTTTATGAAAGGTTTATGATTACACTGGAGTTAAATGAGAAATGCAGTGTAAATCAATCCATAGCCCTGTTGATAAAACTTACCAAGTACTGTAGGTAGGAAAAAGAATGGAGCATACCAACTTACTTTCAGTTTTATTTCATTATGCCCTATTCAGTCAGCATTAGGTACCTGGAACAACAGGGCTATTTACTGATTCACACCGGATTTCTCCTTTAAGGTGGCTACTGTGACCAGAGCCATCGCAATTGGACAAGCAAACCAGACAATTGCCTGGGGCCCCAGGCTGAAAGAGGCCTCCCAAGATTGACTGTTTAATCAGTTTAGTAGTTTAGTTGGTGGTGTTTTCAACAAAAAATGACTTTATATTGGAGTTAGACAATTGTACAATACAAGTAATTATATTGAAGATGCTTGAAGATTATAGCAATGTGGTTCATGTTGGTATTTATGGGAGGTGAAGGGCCCCCACGTCCTGTTTGCTTGGGGCCCCATAAGTACTTTGAAACGGTCCTGACTGTGACAACAAACACCTCCCACTTTAACTAAGAATAGATACATATTTTGTATCTTGAACATAAAAAGTTGCATAGGCTATTCATGTTTTTCAGTTTCCCATCATATATTATATGATACTGCACAACATAACCTTTCCAATGATTATAGTCACTTATCTCTGACATAACTAACATCAACCCAACCCCACCCCATGCATGTCCTCACCTTGACTAACTCATTATCTGTGGGAAACACTGGATCTTCATTCTTTTTCTATGAAGTTAATTGCAACTTTTGGAGGCTATCATGCGTATTAGAACCTCACTGTGAAATATGTCTCACTTAGCAGTTAAAATAATTGGCTACACCTGCACTGCTGAAAGCTTTCCTACTTCATAACTAAAATGCTGCTCCCACATTTTGGATGTGGTACAATTTGAGATATCAGTCAATTACAATGTGCTATAGGAAGCAAAAATATTACCATAGCAAACACTAAAGTTTTTTTGTTGTTTTTGTTTCTTGACAGACGTTGGTGACTTTTCGTGACAAAAGGTGACTTTGGTCTTTTGTAGTTTCCTTAAACCCAAATCTACTTTCTCCACTGCATTAGCCATGTATCTGGGTCTGTGTCTTCAAGACACTCTTCAAGACAGACAACTGAGATAATCCTGAGTCCTGAATAATTTTTGTTTGGGCTTGATGATGATTGACTGTGCAAAATAAGAGGCTTGCCTTATCGCCACATTCCGAAGGGATAGAAAAAAAGAAAGGGATGAGAATGATGAGGGGAAACAAGAGAGGAGAAGAGGACAGGAGGAGGTGTAGGAGGAGGGGTGCAAAAAACTGAATTTACCCAAATGAGGCGATGATATATCCCCTATCATTTTACCTCAATGCAACTGACAGCCAGACATTCCAGCAGCCAGGTGATAATGCATATAGCTGCATTCATTTTTAATGGCCTGACTGCACAGGGAGTCCATGGAATTAAACCATCACTTAGTAGCTGACACTAATGTGGCTTTCCTGGACTGACCAGACGGGTTCTTTGGGGTGAGAATATGGGGAGACCGCGGTGGGAGTTGAAGGGTTTATTTATATATGAATAGGGTTATATTCATATATACATACAGTATATTCATATAGGATTCATATGTGTGTGTGTGTGTGGGTGTGTGTGTGTGTGTGGGTGTGTGTGTGTGTGTTTGTACACTGTACTGTATATTATCCTAAACACCATTATGTGGCAGATATAAGTCATGGCATTCAGGGTTTAGATTTCTTTGTTGTTGTTGTTGTTGTTGTTGTTGTTGTTGTTGTTTGAAACAGCAGCTTGAGTAGGAGAGAAGGAAGTCTGAGAAAGAGACTGTTGGTGAGCCCAATCAGGAGTGCAGCAAAGAGGATGGTGGTACAGTAAGTACCACATTATCAGATGGTCTAATTTCCTAATACAGTTGGATGGATCCATTCAATTTAATATTTTAAGACTTACTAAGATTTACCAGATTTACTCATTAAAGATCCCAGCAAGTCATCACAATGTCATGGGACACCTCAGCTTGATTAAGGGAGTGAATACCCACCCTGTCTGGTGATGGTGATGGGAATGGTGATGGAGTGGGGCCTGTCCAACATCTGAAACTGGACTGACATAAAATCAACCCCAGGGACGTAGCAACCAATTCTGGGCCCTGTGCACAAGCAGTGGCCATGGGCCCCCCTCACCGCCTTGAATACTATGTCAGACTCCTCAAGGGCCCTCCCTTGTCTTGGGGCCCTGGTAACTCAGCCCCCTTTCCCCAATACTACGACACCCCTGATCAACCCAGTCACCTGGAATGGGAAGCCCACACCAAAGCCTGATGCTTGGACACACGGCTGAGAGCCTTGAGGAGGGAGATGATGTTATGTTATGGAGAGAGAGAGGGAGGAGGAAACTCCTGCACGGATGTTTTGAGGGTAGAAGCTTTACTAAACTGAACACAAACTCCCAGGCCCCTACTGAGGACATAAGGACAAGAGGAGGCCTCACCAAAGCCTGGTGTGTGGCGCTTCGCTGAGACCCCTGAGGAGGGGATAGTAGAGATGTGGTGGAGGTGAAGGAGAGGTGAAAAACCCAGCACTGATTTTTTGAGTGTAGAAGGGGCTTGCTATCAACAATACAGAAATCTATAAATAGCCTGCATCAAAACAGTATAGCTATTAGTTTATAATGATAAGACACAAGAATGACAACACGCATGATAGCAAGTGTTTAAAATAAGACCATAACATGGTCTATCTTTGGTTGCTAAGCTATGTTCATGTTAAAGTAGATCCGCAAGGCTGCTTACATGTTGTTATAGCTACCATTAAAGAGCATTGCTGTAGTTAAAGCAATGTATTAAAGCAAACTTCTGAGAAGCTAATAATTTCAAATCATTCTCAGCATACTGGGGGAAAAATATATTTATATATATATATATATACTGATGCTGGTATGAATTGATTATTCAGAGCTGAGAGATGAATTTCATGGATCAGTGCTACGCACAAAAGTAAATTATGTTTGGTGGAAACTAATTTTCACAGCTGCTGTTGAAAGTCAAGTTATTAAAACACCATCACAGACATTTTAAAAAGTCAATATAAACGCCGTGGGGGTTAGTTTTTTTTTATGTAAGTAAGATCTAGTTATTCCTCATAATGAGCTGCAAATGACAGGATATAGTCTGGGCTTGGTAGCTATATATCATTTTGAGGCATTATGGTAAAGTACTGTTTGCAATAAAAATGTTATAAACTTGATATATATTTTATGATATACGCAACAGTATAGATTTATTGTATCAAATTACACATATTATATGCCATGGGTAAAAACTTTAGTGTTGGCCAATATAAAGACTTATCTCTTTCATGACAGTAATTCCCATTTTTACAGTGCTGTATGACATATTGTATTAGTGAGATGGGATACATTTTTATATTTTGCCCAAGATGAAGGGAAGCCAGAGTATAAGAGAGGGTGTTACTTGAAGGCATAGTTCATATTTATAACCTAATACTTTTTTTCAAATTCAGTGAACTTATTCTTTTAGTCTACAGTCTGATAGATGTCTCAGCTCAAAGAAATGACTGTCCTGGCTTGCACTTGACTTTTCATGCTTCAGCCAATGGAATGGCAATAAAGTGGTTTAGGCGGAGCCATGACATATTCTGACCAATCAATATGCTGTTTCGGGAGCATAGAAGGAAAGGGTGTAATTTCATTGGCTTAAGTGGCATATGAAGAAAAGATCATGGCTGATACTTCAACAGGGCAATAATCACTACAATAAAGAACAGGGAAAGACATTATTATTGTTATACAGTAAGTGTCTTCAGTATATCTGTTTGACTGATGTTTGAATGCACACCCAGTAAATCATTCTGGGTTTTCATTCATTTTTATTACCTCCGCCAAGGAGGTTATGTTTTGCTTGGCGTGTGTGTGTCCGTCCGTCCGTCCGTCTGTCTGTGTGTGTGTGTCTGTGAGCAACATAACTTGAAAAGTACTGCACGGATTTGGATGAAATTTTCGGACAACGTGTGTATTGGGACAAGTAAGAACTGATTCGAGTTTGGTGGCGATTGGTGATCCGGAACACCATCTGTGACCACATTGTCTTGGCGGAGGTCTGCGCTCTCTGAGCGCTTTTCTAGTTATTATTATGTGATATCAGCACAATACTGTATATTTCTCCGCTTCTAGAGTGCCTCTTTACGTAAAATGTCTTTAGCCTAACTAATTTTCGGTTCTCATTTTCTCTGTTTCTATAATCATGTATCACTTCTTCACAAGGTTAATTAGACTTTGTGAAATTGCCTACTTGCTCATCCTCTTTCCGCTCATGCCTGTGGAAATCCATCAATTTATTTACTTTTATACACCTAACCTCACCTCACTAAGCTCCTACTAGCACTGCCCTTCCCTGGCGTCACAAATGGATAATCTGGAGCTCAGCAGTACTAGGTAATTGAGAATTATGACATGTACTAATACTACTAAAATCTGTAATTTTTTTTTTTTTTTTTCATCAAGTTCTCCCTTGCTTGAAATTGCTAGGCTGGCCATTCACCCAGCAGCACTCAAGGATATTCTTGGATGAACATGAAAGATGAATATATTTGCTGATGAAGCCACTTAATATGCAGATTCAGAAGCAACTCTAGATACACCCTTTGGTTTAGCTTAAAGTGAAACATCCTTGTGTTCCGGATGCTATCAAAGAAACTGGGTGAAGGTAACCCTATGATACATGTATAGACAGTAAACTATTTTTATATACCTCTATTCTCCTGGTTTGTGTTTTACAAGACTGCACAATGAGTACATCTAGGCCATGTAGATTTCAGGAAATTGAATAAAAGCAACATCAATAGGTGCGATGTTCAAAAATATTTCACTTCTGGGGGCGCGGTCTAGTTTCCTGGTGAACCGTAGCCTGTAAGTAACAGGCTACTGGCACACTGCCCTTTCACGCCTCTCCGCAGGCGTGGTTTAGTCAAAAGATGCTTGCACGTGGTTGGAGCAACCTCATATGAATGACATGACACTTCGACCACTCACGTTGAAGCTTTGTGACGTAGGACGTGTCGTCACGTAAGCGCCGCCAGGTCGGGAACCAAAACAGAAACGTCATACCCACTGAAATCCCTCCCTACGATCCTGATTCGTCGTGCTGCCCCGGTTACTTCGAAAACGGAGGAGGAGAGCGAATCACTGGTGTACCAGAAGCCTGTTACTTACAGGCTACGGTTCACCAGGAAAGCGGTCTAGAACTTCATGCCATAAAGGTTCAAGTCCGACTGGAGGTCATTTCCTGATCCATACCCACTCACTTCCTGTCACTCTCTCCACTGTCCTATTAAATTAAAGGCAAAACACCCTGAAAGAAGATATCTTTAAAAATGTCACACTTCTTACAAGTCTGTTGTGATTCCAGTTTGCTGTGAGCTCCAGTGCTCCGCTGAGGCTGTGGTGGCCTGGCCAGGTGAAGAGACTCCCAGTACTGACTTCTCTAATGAGGGAGGTAATTGCTAAGCTGTCGCCACAGCAGAGCCAGAGGCCTGGCATTAGCCGCCAGAGGAGCTGCCGTTTCATGCTTTTTGCCACAGTTTAATTATTATTCAGCATCCTGAGGTTGAGCGGAGCCACCAGACTGCATGCTGTTCGTGTTAATTGCTCACTGTATCAGACCGACACTCACCTCCAGAATGTTCTGCATGCCAACGTATTTCATTTTAATTCATTTTAGGCTTCATTTTAAGGACAGAATTTTGAGTGACGTGCCCCAGTGTTTGAACCACCTATCCACCACCCTCAGGGGTGCTGCGAGAAATTTTGGGCCCTTTGACAGAAAATAATTTTGGGCCCTGTAAACATTAATTTTAGTATTCAAATTTTCTCTCGGGCCCCTGGTCAGTGCCAGGCCCTTAGAATAACACACACACACACACACACACACACACACACACACACACACACACACCCAGCGGCACCCCTGAACACCCTGCGGGAGGAGATTTTGTGGAGCTGTTCTGAACAGCAGGTAGAGGTCAGAGGTCAGCTTTGCCACTGTTATCGTTAGCCTCCTTTAATTACACATTCACCTGCATTCACACATGATTTGCATTAGCATTGGGAGGGCAAGTTTTCTTGATTTTTATGTCAACAAAGCTAAGCTCAAGCAGAGAATACAAGTGCCACCATGCTGTCTTCACCGTTAAATACACTGGCTGTCTTCACCAGACAGATGAAGAGGTAAGTCTAAAAAATAAAGTCAAACAATGTAGCCATTGCTTTCCTACGTATACAATAACACTCGATTCTCATCTCCCTTTAGAACTCCATCTAGGATTCCTGCCATTGGCCTTGTTTGCTCAGGATGCATCCCATCCTGACCAATCAGTGAACTCTAAAGGTAGCTCCAGACCAAAGATCCGCGACGAGACGGGCTGCGACGTTCTAAAAACCTGCAACATTCTAAAACTCTGAAAATGCGATTTGACATGTTAAATCTTTTGCGACGGCTTGCAACTGCTTGCAACGACCTGCAACGATTCATTCACACCGCCGCAACTCCATTCTAAAACGTTTCGTCTCATCGCGGATCTTCAGTCTGAATTGCCCTTAATAATGCAGCACGAGAATAAGACTGATAAGGCTTATCAGTCAAGGGTTTATCCAATCTTTTAATTGAAACACCTCCAGCAAGCAATCGTTTCTCAATAGCCGGAATTCCAGACCCTAGTATGAAAAGAAGCATAGACTGAGGGGCTGGTTATGAACAGTGTTGTGGTTTGAATTCATCCTGTTTGATTTGAGATGCTGCCTTTGAGCTATACTGTAGTTATATTTACTGATGATTCTAGAGCAGGTTTGGCCATACCTCTCTTTTGAGTCTTGCTGTTAAAGCATTTTGTCAGTGGCTTCCTTGGCCTCACGCTGTATTTCTGGGACAAATAAAAATGTGCAAGCCGTTTCACTTTCATAAGTGTAATCAGTGTATCCCCTGCACAGCCGGGAGGCAGATTCATATACAATAGCACACACTAGACAGAATACAGCACAAGCAAAATTACACTCTTCCTTTTTAAATGCACTTCTGACAAATTTCCTTTTCCCAAATATATAGTATATTAAATATATATTTAAAAAAACAACAAACTTGTTGCTGGCTCAGCCAAACAAGCAACCATCCAGCATCCAGACTGGTGAATTCAATAAACCGAAGCGGTTAATTTCCCACTGGATCTCTCTGCAGGCAGGGTTGGGTTCAGTGCTGAAAATGATACTATTGTTTCCCCATTGTCATTCGCTCTGCTCTGCCACCGCTTCAAATGCAGCCAGATGAAAGGCCTGCATGGCCCAGGCTTCCCTCCTCGCTCCCTCCCCACACTCGCTCTCTTCCTCCCTCCCTCGCACTCTGAAATCATTTCATAAAATAACTACCATGTGAGGATTTTTTTTTGTCTCTTTTTAAAAAGACAATGGTATGTTTTCATCCTTTTTGTACACCGTATGTGGTACAGTGTGTGTGTGTGTGTGTGTGTGTGTGTGTGTGTGTGTGTGTGTGTGTGTGTGTGTGTGAGAGAGAGTGAGTGTGTGTGTGTGTGTGTGTGTGTGTGTGTGTGTGTGTGAGAGAGAGAGAGAGAGAGAGAGAGAGAGAGTGAGTGAGTGATTGTGTGTGTTCTCATATGGGGACTTTTGAACCTTTGAAGCAGCAGCAGCAGTTGGTATCAAAAGATTTTTTCTCTCCTTCCGTGAGAGGCGGAGAATCCTATTAGCACGTGAACATGCTAACATGCTTACGCAGCTGCGGCACTTTCACACACACTCTCTCTCGCTCGCCCCCACACACACACACTCGCTGATGTCTCCAAGGAGCTCTAATGACTGGGGGTGGTAAGTGCATATGCGTTGGCACCCTCCAGGCTGTGAAGTGTCAATCAAAATGTATGGCACCAGCGTCAGGCAAGGAGGAAGGAGGCAAAAAAAGAAAAAAGAATCACTACAGGCTGACAACTAAATTTTATACAGTAAATTTGCAGTACACCGCACACACTGCTGTCATATGTGAGCAGGTTTCAGCATCTTTCTCTCTTTCTGTGTGTGTGTGTGTGTGTGTGTGTGTGTGTGTGTGTGTGTGTGTGTGTGTGTGTGTGTGTGTGTTTGTTTGTATGTGTTATTTCATCCCTTGTTCTCAGTTTCTAGTTCGGTGATATCTGTCTTCTCACTGCCATTTGTCTCTCAATCTCTCTTTCTCTATGGAACACCCTCTCTCTTTCTCTCTCTCTCTCTCTCTCTCTCTCTCTCTCTCTCTCACTCACACACACACACACACACTCAAAGAGAGAGAGAGAGAGAGAGAGAGAGAGAGAGAGAGAGAGAGAGAGAGAGAGAGTGCAAACCATTTCAGGCAAGGTCAGATGATGTTGTTTTGGACTGACAGGACAGTACAGGAGGTGGGCAGCTGTGCTGGAGTCCCACCTGGCGTCTCCTCCTCCTCCCCTCCGCTGCCATCTCATCTCCACTTCTGATTTAGAGGCCAGAGGCACGGCTGCTACTCCCATTTTCACTTTCATTTTGCTATCAATCTAATGCCCCCCTCTCTCTCTCTCTCCACACACACACACACACACACACACACACACACACACACACACGCACACACACACACTCACACAAACAAACACACATCACCTACCCTCTCCCACTCTCACACACACACACAAACACTCAGACATATGCACTTGACAGAATGACATATTTTGTGCACACACACATACACACACACACAAAGAGAGAGAGAGAGAGAGAGAGAGAGAGAGAATGACGTAACTGGCCAATCATTTTATAGGCTACTGCACTAAGCTAGGGGAGAGAGAGGTGTAATATACACTCCTGGATGGGGAGCAACAACAAAGATGCCCTAAAGTGTTCAAAGTCAGTGTTACAAATACCGTGTGTTGGAGTATAACTCTTCTTGTATCATGTGTTGTATAAGTTGCCTAGTTATCTTATTTGAGCTGGAAATCAGTGTTTGTACTGCATTGTAAAATCCCTTCTGTGACTCCCAGGGGCGCCGCTAGGGGGGGGAAAGTTAGGATGATTCTAAGGGCCTGGCACTGACAGGGGGGCCCAGAGAAAAAAATGATATTAAAATCACTATTTGAGGGGCCCAAAACTATTTTTTGTCATAGGGATCAAAATTTCTGCCAGCGCCCTGGCTCCTCCTTTCTTACCACTATATCAATTTAAACCTTGCCTTGATAGCCTTATATTAGCCTTTATGTATCCCATAATACTAATACATGCAGTGTGACAGTAGGCCAAATACAAGTTGATCCAACAGTGTAATAAAGCATACACCATAAACATCTATTAGTAGTGTGTTTATGCACTGTTTACAAAACTAATCAGCAGCCAGAGAATATGAACTGGATCCAGACGCAGCAGCGCTGCCCATCAGATATGATGAAATGTGATGAGAACTTAGAGTTGCTTGGGGATGAGCATAATAGGCATAAGAGATGCCAATGCCATCCGTTGTTTACCTCTGTGACTCCTGATTTTATTAGCTTTTATGAGCTACTGCCCTCTCTGAATCTTCAGGGGGTTGGTCCGTCAGGTAATTTTGCTGATCTGCCCTGCTTCATTTCATTCAATGAAATTACTGCACCAGGTGTGCTTGCTTGGCTGGCTAAATTCATTAAACAGAGGGCTCTTGGACCCAGAGCTGTGCCTCCCGCAGAAATAGCTGATGTAAAGTCTGTTTGTATTAATTTATTGAAATTACAAACTTAGTCGTCTGTTCACAGACAGTGTTTCATTTGAGTAAACCCATAGGAATAGAGTATTTTTTTTTTTTTGATGAACTATACACAGTAGGTGTCAGGAGAAAGGGGGGGGGGGGCACACTCGCTAAAAAGCTTTCTTTTTATTTTCTATGAAGTCAACATGGGCCCACAGTGCTACAATGTCAAGGCAGGATCTCTGAGTGCTATTCACTTCTGTGAACTTTCAGAGGTTAATCAGTGTGATAAGATTCTAAGAAGTACACTTTAAGGGGATTATTGACACTTTTTTTTTTTTAGCAGGTCCAACAAATATCAGAGGAATAATCGATAAATACAAATTTCATTCAATTTCAGTGAGGAATACTCATTTTATGCTACCACTGTCTGGATTGAATGGGTTGTTATGCGTGTCAGGGGAGCCTATATCAGAAGGGGCAAATTGCATTCATAGGTGCCTTTTATTGAAGAGCTATTGAAGAGCTACTGTGGGTTATATTTAACCATAATGGATCTTTGACCTCCCTTTCATGTGTCTTTCATTCAGTCAAGCTTTAGCACAGTGGTTAAGGAGGGATCGTAGCATCCACCCACACACACACACACGCACACACACACACACACACACACACACACACGCGCACACACGCACACACACACACACACACACACTCACACACACACACACACACTCGCACGCACACGCATGCACACACACACACACACACACACACACTACTGAATACCACTGAATGAGTTCAAGCAGATCCTTCTTAACTCAGTTAAGTGTGACAGAGTTTTAACTTGGTTCAGTGATTGGTCTTTTCTTCTGCCCCTCCTTGCACAGCCTAACCAACCTCCCCCCATACATAGATATCATATACAATGGCCACTTTCCTGACATGCAGTCTCAATTCTATAGCTAGAACACATTAGCGGCCATTCACACCAAAAAAAAAACGTAAAAAAACGCTAGGCGCAAGGTGAAAAAACTTAGCTAATAGCTAAGTCAGGGAATTAGCAGTTTAGTGGTTTGGACCCAATCCTGTACATTCATGAATGCCCAACAAAAGTGGAGGGTGAAGTAAACAACGTGTATCAACGACTAACATTATCTTAGCTGCATTTGTCTCTCACACAGCTCTTTTGATATTGACAGAGATTAGCCTATTATGGATCTAGTCCAAGGCTTTTCTTCTTTGGGGGTTTGGGGAATTAGTGGCGGTCGAGGATTTGTGTTATTGCCCTATTTGAGTGAAACAAAGCCTGCTACTTAGCATCAGGGTCTTACCAGGGCAAAATAGGGATGCCACCTAGCCTAGCATTCAAAGTCTTACCAAAGGGAATGAGTTGTGATTAAAATGTTGTGATTAATCAGATTATAAAATTACCAAGAAACAGCATCTGAATTTTAAAGAAACAACTGATGATATTTGACTCAAATCTGAAAGTATTCCATGAGATTTAGACCTACACATAGCAGATTTAAGGATTGAAAGCTTAGCATACACATTGATTTCTACAGAAATCTTCCTGGGGGAGAGAGAAAAAAAGAAAAGAAAGAAAGAAAGAAAGAAATGTAATGGATCATAATGCTGGGTGATGGTATTAGAGGGAAGGCCATCTTAGCATTACAGTTCATCTCGAGCGACAGCTGGGTCCCACCTTTTGTATTGAGACACACACACACACACACACACACACACACACACACACACACACACACACACACACACACACACACACAGTCACACACTACACTGTACCGAAAACCTGTCTCCCCTTACATCTTAATTCCCTTGAAACAGTGAAATGAGCTGTTATGTGTGGGTAGATTCTAGAACGTGAGGAGACATTTGAAAGTTACACTCCACCTCAAAACAACAACAACACAGGAAAAACATCTCAGAGGATTCTCAGCATCTCCTTACTTGCTTGTGCCAAGAGTGAATGCATTGGTGGTGATAGAAATTGAGTTGTCCTCCTTATTGTCTAAAAGGTTGAAATGTATTGAATAATTTTTTTTAGACTCAGAACTGTTTTTCAAGAAAAAATAAAAAATAAAGTATGTTTGTTTTGAGTTACACAGCATAAGAACGTATCCATTTATGGTGCTGTTCTGGATTTGTTGAAACTTTTGTTCAAACGGATATGTAATTTTCTGACTCTGACTGAAACAAAAGGCCCATGCATACTGGCTATGACATTTTGTGCTCTTATGATGAGGCAGCCTTTTCAATTAAGCTTCTGGTGCTCCTCTTGGCAGCGAGCTGAGAAAACAGAGTCCCTCTCGCATCTCTCTCTCGCTCACTCTCTCTCTCTCTCTCTCTCTCCTACACACACACACACACACACACACACACACACACACACACACACACACTCTCTCTCTCTCTCTCTCTCTCTCTCTCTCTCTCTCTCACTACACACACACACACACACACACACACACACACACACATTCACTCTCTCTCTCTCTCTCTCTCTCTCTCTCTCTCTCTCTCTCTCTCTCTCTCTCTCTCTCTCTGTGTCATAAAATAATCATCAGCATCTCTGCTCTCTGTCCTAATGGGCCAGTGGCTCAGTCTCAACACATTGGGCCCAGAGAAGCAGAGAAACCTTCCAGTCCTGCCAGCAGCCAGTGAGTCTCAGACAGCCTGGGGAGGAGGGGAGCCAGTCAGCCGGCCGTGTCTGCTAAGGTGAGCCCACCTCCACCCCACCTCCAGGAGGAGAGAGAGGGGGAGAGAGAGAGAGAGAGAGAGAGATACATGCATATGTAGGGTATGTGTATGTGTATGTTTATGCATGAAAAAAAACTACTATTATTAACTTCCTTGATCTTAAGTATACAGTTGTTAACTTTAGGATGTTACCATGTAAATGTTTATCATTTTAATTCTTGTCTATACTATCCTGTATTACTGCTTTGGCAATGCAAATTCTGTTTTGTCATGCCAATAAAGCACTCTTTGACTTGACTTGAGAGAGAGAGAGAGAGAGAGAGAGAGAGAGAGAGAGAGAGAGAGAGAGAGAGAGAGAGACCCCTCACCTTAGCAATGTCTGGTTTCACCTCTCAGACTAGAGGGATGAAATGAAAACAAGATGGCTGCCCCTGTTATCATTATCCCTTGCATTCATGTGTCTTGGTTGTGGATACAGTTATCACAGTCTGAACGTTTTTTTTTTTTCTTTTTTTTTTCTTGCTGTGGGCAACCTGTGGAATGAATTAATGAATTAATGAATAGCAATTTATTGTCAATTCCAAGTACATGTTGCAACCACAAGTACAAGACACCAAAGGAACCGAAATGGCGTTCCTCATCCCTACGGTGAAATAATTTTAGACAAGGCATTCTTTATGATAATGGCAATGACAAGGCATAGGCAAACTTCATGACAGAGAGGGGAGGAAAAAGAAAAGCAAGGCATCTTTAGTTTAGTTTGAGTCTCTGCCTGCTCTGCTCTGCTCTGCCTGTGTTTGGTGAAATTTAGTTTTGGATCAGACCTCCAGATCTCCATATTTGGATCAAGTCCCTCAGTGATAGTCCTCTCTGTTGGTGTTGCTTATTGAAATTTGTATGGATGGTTGATCACCATGTTACTCAGTAGAGAGACCTGAGGAGTGTTGATGGGGGTTGGGGGGGGGGGGGTGTTGTACTGGTCCCAGTGCAGCAGTCCTCTGCATGTGTGCTGGTGTTTGATCAGAGAGGAGATCACTGGTTGCTTTTCAGCATGCAGGGCAAACTACTGTAAATGACTGTGTGCACAGCACATGATGAAAGCAACATTTCCTTGAAGAGCACTTTCATATTGAGCGCCCCTTTGTTCATCTTCAACAAGCCAGGCAGTCCCACTCTAAAAAAATTATTACGTATAATGTTCAGATTTTCTTTAAATCTGAATCTTTTTTTTTTAAAGGTACAATGTGTAACGTTTTTACTGTTCAATATCAAAATATGCTTTACCTGTTGACAAGCTTGTCCTTTCTCATAAATATTAACCACCACTATCAATTCCCTATGTCCGTATTGGCTTGAAATTTCGCATTTCCACGCACATTAACTTGGGTAGACTCTCCATGTATTGCCGCCATCTTGGAATACGGAAGCTGAAAGCGGTCATATCGTTCGCGTTTTTGCTATAGACTGACAATAGACCGACATCCGCATGCAGGCTTCCGTAGATGTAAACGTAATTTGCGTTGCGTTACGCTTAATTTCTCTCGAAGGCTACACATTGGGGCTTTAAAGATACTTTTTAGGGCTTTTATGCCTTTAACCCTCTATGGTACGGCGTTGCCTCCAGGCAACATGGCCTTATTTGACTTATTAAATCAAAGGTAAACATGCAACTGATTGGATATTTCTTCAGCAGGGGTGGGAACAAGGAGGTTATATATAAACTGGAGACAACGACTAAGTCCCGCCCTCCATAGAACTGAATGGCCGAGGCTAGGCTAGTAAATGCGGTGAATTGACAGTCAACGCCATTGTGAACACTGGAGGTAACAGGCCAGGCCATGCCCATGCTGCCCATGCGCAAAGTTCCAAAGTTGGTAGTCCAAACAGTAGTCCTTCAGTCCAGACGGTGGTGATAATGCACCTAGTTTGTTTGCCATACAACACGAGGAAGAAAGTTCTGTCGAGAACGTGCCTGAAGTTTATAGCATTCATGACAGTACACTTTTTTTTCACAAGCTCCTCAAAAAATAAGCAAAGAGTAACCAGAGATCATGAAATATTGCTTTTACTCTCCCAGGAGAAATAACATTTCGCATGTAACCGCCCACCAATTTGTAAGTGCATGAGTGCTCGTGCCCAGCATGACTCTCATGCATGCGCTGCCTTGGTTCGGATTGTGACTCCATACTTAAATATGGCGATGCTAAAGTGCTGCCGCTAATCTGCGCGTTCTTGACCCCCTGGGTGGGAACCCCTATACTATCCAATGAAATTGCAAAAATAATGTCATGTGACTCAAAAGAAGTAATTTTACTTCCTTGTTCAGGGACTGTGCTGGTAGCCTGCAGTACTGCATTTCCACCCACAGAAATTGCCTTTTTTCAGTTATAATTTCAAAGTAAATCATAACGACAAAATATCAGTAACATTGAGAAATAAGTCAAGAGGTATTACCAACAACTTTAGATAAGATATCAATCAAGATTTCTTAGAAAATTATAAAAAACTGCATGTTGCCCTGAGGCAACATTGTACCGTAGCGGACTAGCATAAGGCCATAGCAAATATACTAAGTAGGGAAGACAATACATTATATTTGTAGAGCAAGGAGAGAAAAAACAATTGTTTTGACTATATTTGTAAGTAAATATACAAATAGTAC
The DNA here is from genome assembly GCA_027497455.2 of Sardinella longiceps. NCBI lineage: Eukaryota > Metazoa > Chordata > Actinopteri > Clupeiformes > Clupeidae > Sardinella > Sardinella longiceps. Next base: position 33,597 of record JAODXP020006885.1, on the reverse strand, counting down.
CAATATCTGTTAAAATATAGATAAGTCTATGTAATATTAGCCCCAAAAGCCTGGCTTTTCAGTGTTGCGATCACAGCTGCAGGATTTGTGCAGGGGTGTGAGGCCAGGTTTGACACTGCTTTTCTCATTTGCTACAAGCTGCCTGTAATAAAATGGCTTATAGTAAAGCCAAAGAATGTTTGGTCAAATTGTGAGCCTTTTGTGGAACCATCAAGCTGTTGGAGTCCTGTATAGGGGTCTTCAGGGAACCTACAGGTTTGGTACCCGTAGCCCCAAGTTGGGTACCTGACCGCTTTCTATCTATCTACTATACGGTATAAATAATTGTTCAGCTAAATAACTGTTTCTCTGATGAGAAGCAATGCTTATTAATCTTTCAAAAAGTTAGAAAACATATCTGGAAGCAACAGTGGAGGCTATTTTGTACGTGCGCACAAGTGTGCACATGTGCATGTTTATGTGCAAACTCATAGATGTACGGCTATGCTTGTGTATATTTATGCATATATTGGAATATTTGGATGGGTTTATGATACTTTCTAATTATGGAAAAAAAGGAATTTGGTTGATTATATTTGATGTGTAGTGTAAAATAATCATTTTAAGTTCATATGTCAAAATGTTGAATTTCAGGTCGGAACGGTACAATGTTGCCTGAGGGCAACGACTGAATTTAAAATCTCATTTATTTCAATATTTTAGACATATATTTAATTTAAAACCAGATAAAACATTTCACTATAGTGTTTAGCTTTAACTAATGGTATTTTAGATTAAAAAGTTTGCTTTATTTCTTAGAAATATGAAGTATTTCACTTTTTTCCACTACGGTACAATGTTGCTTTGAGGCAACACATTTTTAAAATCTTTTAAAAAATAAAAATTAAAAAAATTTCCAAAGATATTGTTAAAGTGTCCCATTTTAAGCAGGAAAAACACTACAAACATTTTTTTTTACAATCAGATCATAATGCGTACCATAGAGGGTTAATTCGATAGGACAGTAGAGAGTGTGACAGGAAACAAGTGGGAGAGAGAGAAGGGTATGGGTCGGAATCGAACCCGGGTCCCCGGGTTTGTGGTATGATGCACTAGCTCACTGAGCTATGCCGCCCCCTAAACCTGAATCTTAAAGCAATACACTAGTGGTGCAATAAGGTCCTGGAAGAGCATCATTTGTGCATATGACCTCAAGTTCATGTAATTGGTGTGTACACTATTTGTGCTTGTTACCTCAAGTTAATCTTCTATTAACTGTGTAGACTGTGTTAGTGCACCCACCACCACAATCTAAAAACTCCTGGCGTGGGAGTGGGACGCTCTAACCAACTGAGCTAAAAGCCTGAGCTTCTAACTCAGCCGTTAGAAGAGCCCATGCAATTGGGTTATGAGGATTTACACGTACTGCCGCCATGCTAGCCGAGCTAGCTGGCCTCCGTTACATATGCATAGAACAATCACCTATCAAGATAATATTGTATATTCTAGCACAGTAGTATGCTGAATTCAAAGACAATAATTGTTTATTGCATGATGTGATTGAAATCAAATGTTCAGAACAGTTAAACAAGAGGAAACAACGGCAAAGACACTTGGGATTTTGTAAGCTATCCATCTAAATGTGTTCACAGTTCAAAAGTTACCCATTATATAATTTCAGCAATACAGTAGGCCTATGTACTGTGCAAAATAGTTTGTTCTACTTTTGACTTGTTTTGCATGAATTTACTGAGCATTTCCATCCACTGAACCTGAATAATTTGCTCCTCACTTTGAGGAGGAGAGGACATGAGTGACATACTGTAGTCTACCGATTCCTCAACACCCACCATAACGAGTCTATTTTTACACACAATAGCTTTTCCCACCATTTCAGCACAGTCGGCCTTCATGTACTGTAAGGCGCTGCCCTGGGTGCCAAGCCTGTGCGCTGAGATTAGGTAGCGTAGCGTAGCTGGCTGAAGAGGAGTTTCCAAAGGGTGTTCTAGGGGCTTCTGAGATTGCGTCCCTCACACCAGCTCTAATGAAGCTTTATCTAATTTCGCCTTTGGAAGAGAGGGAGGGTAGAGAGAGAGAGAGAGAGAGAGAGAGAGAGAGAGAGAGAGAGAGAGAGAGAGAGAAATCGTGGTGGTGAGAGGGGGGATTTAAAGTGTTGTACAGACAGAAAGCAGAGAGTCCAAAAGAGAGAGAGAGAGAGAGAGAGAGAGAGAGAGAGAGAGAGAGAGAGAGAGAGAGAGAGAGAGAGTGAGAGAGAGAGAGAGAGAGGGGGTCAGAGAGAGAGAGAGAGAGCTTGTGGTGGGGAGACGGGAAATTTAAAGTATTTTAAAGTATTATACAGACAGAAAAGGAGGGAGTCCAAAAATATGTCATAGTCAAAAGAGATGTCATAAGGTCACTGCATTTTTTAAATGGCTGATCTCAAATGTCCATGTGGTGAATCTGTAATAGCAGCCAACATATTTTAAGTAGCCTACAGAAAGCAGCAGTTAAACCAGAACATTTATCTCCAGTCATCTCTCGCTGAAAGGTTTGAAAAATTTTACAATTATTTGTACTTATACTATTTTACCTTTTTACCTATTTTACCTTTATAGAAAGAGTTTTGAAATCATATAAAGGATGCTGAAGAAACATTATGTACGTAAAACAATGAATGATTCCTCCCAGTACTTTGTGTAATAGTTGAGAATCTTTGCAAGTTCGCTTTTGGCAAAATTATCAGAATCACTGGTTCCTATCTTTTGACTTGTAAACAAATCCTTTTGCATTAGTGAAATTTTAAGATGTAAAACATCTTACAAAAAAACCAAACAAACAAACAACAACAAAAAGCCCTAGGGCTTGCAAAGGTCAACACAATGTTTCCTGTATTTTGTATCCCTGTATGGACATATAGTATAGACAGAGAGGGTCAGTATTCCATGATCTTTGGTAGACATAACAATATACTTTAAGTCGGGGTTCCAATTTTTAACTACAGTCAGAATGTGAAAGCCATGAGCATCACCGTTTATACTGATCTGCTCATTACCTGCTTATAAAGTTGCACAATTTATCTTTTTGTTTCCCCTACTGTACTTCTTTATCTCTCTCTCTCTCTCTTTCTCCCTGCTTCTGCCTTTCATGTATTTTGATATGAAAAGTCGCCCATCCTTTAGCTGAGCACAGCAGAAAGCTTTGTGTTAAATTTCTTGGATGGTCCTGTGTGGTGCCTGGGAAGGACATCCTTTATCTGTAACTGTAATTACAGGCTGATAGGAAGCTCTTCACTGTGTGTGTGTGTGTGTGTGTGTGTGTGTGTGTGTGTGTGTGTGTGTGTGTGTGTGTGTGTGTGTGTGTGTGTGTGTGTGTGTGTGTGTGTGTGTGTGTGTGTGTGTGCGTGCGTGTGGATCGAGACCATCCATTCTTCAGCAAATGGCAGAGACAAAAGAGGCAGTGGAAGTTGGCCAACAGCCACTTCCTGACTAAAAGGGTCTTATAATATTAGTGGGGAAGGGAAGTAGGTGGTATGGAAATACACAGACTGGTTGTGTTCCTCTATCCAAAGCTCTGCTGAATGGATAGCTTTTGATGGATATTTTTTTCGCTGCATGGGCTTTTTACCACAGGCAAGTCAATGAGATCTGCAGAGGTGTAGACTTGGCAACAATTTTTAATCTACAGCACTTTCAGCTGTCATACTTTTGAAAAGTTCTTGATACAAAGTTGAAATGTACAATTATGCATTTTTATACAATCTTGGAATTTATAGACCAGTTCAAGACAGTTTGATTATCAGCATACACAGCTGTCCTTATAGTGTTCTTATAGTATTCCCTTACACTGTGCTGTTTTATAAAGATACAAAGTACACACTGTAGGCACTAGTAGGCAAAAAAGTAATGTCATGCTGTAACTAGGTAACCCACCCACAACCACACAACACACACACACACACACACACACACACACACACACACACACACACACACACACACACACACACTTCATAACACTTCATCACACTTCTGTTTTGTGTGATATAAACCTACCCAAATTAGTTTGGGAACAATGCAACATTAAAGGAATACTCCATCTTATTCTGAAAATGGATTATTCACCCCCTTACCTGTAGTTACATATGTGTGTAAAAGAATTATGGTCTCAGCGCATGCATTTTCCTAGTCAAGGAACTCCAATTTTACCTTTTTCTTATCTTTACCTTACCACTATGGTGCTGGAATGTAAAGTAGCCAGATAGCAACTTTCTGGCAAGACTCCAGCAACTATGCTAAACTAAAGCTAAAATTGGGGTTGCCCGGCGAGGAAAATATGTAACTCCAGGTAAGACTGTGAATAACCCAATTTCATAAAAAGGTGGAATATTCCTTTAAGGTATTGTTTTACAGTTGGTCCTAACAACACTCTTACAGACTATCATGCAGTATTAACTATCCAAGTTCAGTGTTGGGAAACCATGGCTTACTGTATTAATACACTGACAGCTGTTTCTTTCTCTATGAGCCCTGTAGCTAGACTGACCCCTCCTTGCTTGGCTTGGCCCTGCGGTCGGATTTCCATCATCAAGCTCGTATCAATATTTTATCCTTACAGTGCTGTGTCAATGGTAATGATTCTTTTCGGTGGTTAAATGCATTATTGAAGATTGAAAGAGAGGTCTCAGTTTTAACAGCATGTATCATGCATAATTCAGACGTGCACTGAGATCTTTTTTGGGGGGCCTTGTGTGTGTGTGTGTGCGTTCAGTACATGCATGTGTGTGTGTGTGTGTGTGTGTGTGTGTGTGTGTGTGTGTGTGTGTGTGTGTGTGTTTGCGGAGGAAGAGGCTCTTTAACCGGGTCAGTGATGACACTGGGTCGTACAGGTCCTGTTGGCTGACAGTAAGGTGCTGCCTGGAAGGTTTTTACACCATAAAAAAGATCATCTGATTGCACTTGAGCTCTCCACTGCCATGATTGATGCTACATTAATGGGCTCTCCAGGGTGGTGAATGAGAGTAAATCGAATGTATCAAATGAATCTGGAAGATGAGCATCACAGCTTGCTTCCCTTGCAATCCTGTGTAGTGTAGTGTAGTGTAGTGTAGTGTAGTGTAGTGGGCATGTATTTCAGCTTGGGTGGACTGCAGTTCCACACTATTGCTATGGAGGATGATTGCATGTGCAGACAGGCATGTAGGCCTGCTCAATCAGAGTGCTTAACAAAAATGTCAGTCCTCACACTTTCAGACTAACAGACTTCGAACATACAGAACACACACACACACACACACACACACACACACACACACACACACACACACATTTCACACACTGTCTTAACACTCGTCACATCATTAGCTTATTTATTTATTTTCTTGAGGCGCAAAAACACAATAATTATAGGCTACCACTATAATGAGATATAATATAGAATTTCTTAAATCTTGAAGTCTGCAGCCACTCACTCACAGAGTACATAATGACAGTCGGTAAGAGATCATTGGAGAAGACAAGGCAAGAATGGAGGAGTTCAGTACAGGACATCTGGTGGAGATCCACTTAATAACATAAGCAGTTGATAGTCTCTCTCTCACACACACACACACACACATGAACATTCACAGACACACACACACACTGAAACACACACATACTGAAACACACACATGAACACACACATACACAAACACATGTGGGTACACACACACACACACACACACACACACACACACACACATACACACACACACACACACACACACACACACACACACACACACACACACACACACATCCCACACAGCACATGGCAGCTCGCATTTGAGTTGGACTCCAGGGGGTGATGAAGGGTGAAAGGCCTTTGATTGGAATCTCCTCTGATGCACACATGCCCTTGAAGTAAATGCATTGCCATGATCACTATTCATCTACAAGATCAAGCTGGGGCTGTTTGATAGCGCATCGATAGGCACATCAAGTGGATTAAAAAAAGAAAGAAAGGGTTTAACCATGAGGGATGGAGTATGTAAAGTGTGTGTGTGTGTGTGTGTGTGTGTGTGTGTGTGTGTGTGTTTAACCATGAGGGATGGATGGACCACATATGTAATCAGCCTCTCTAATAAAGAGCAACACATTCCCCATCATGCTACATATATAGTCAAGATTGAAGATTGACTTTATTACATCTCATTATAGGATGATTGCGAGAGTAGAAATTGTGTTTTTTGCTCCTCAAAAGAATGAATAGTTAATAAATATTGTGTTTAGAGTACGTAGTGTGTGTGTGTGTGTGTGTGTAGTGATTGTGTGTGTGTGTGTGTGTGTGTGTGTGTGTGTGTGTGTGTGTGTGTGTGTGTGTGTGTGTGTGTGTGTGTGTGTGTGTGTGTGTGTGTGTGTGTGTGTGTGTGTGTGTGTGTGTCATGGCTCAGAATAGAGGATCCACTGCCAGTATACTTTCACTGCATACTGTTTATTACTACAAAATTTCAGTACAAGTACAATTTTATTGTTTTTATGATAAAAATGCTGTTGCGCCATCTGCATGATTGTAAGTGCATAATTACAATGTCTTAGAAATGTCTTTTTTTTACAGTAAAATGAGAATCTGACATGTACTGCAGCTGAAGTGATTGAAGGCTTAAAGCAATATACCGGAAGTTTAAGCATAGTCCTGCTGCACGAGCCTTCTAACAGCAATATATTTCGCATAAAATGAAAGTATTTCAAACAGCATAGTCCTAACGCAACCAAACACTTTACATTGAGTCAATGTAACCTCAGATCTTACTTTCGGTTTCCAACAGTCAGGTCCCATTGATTCAGTGTAAAGTGCCTGTTCGCTTCTGTGTTCACGTTCTGTCTGTGCTGTACCAAATTATTTTGTTCCACTCGCTAACTAGCGCATTTAGCAAGCTCTTTCAACAGGGCTATGCTTGAATTCACCCGGTACTCTCTAGTACAATACTGGGAGAGATGTTCTCTCTAATGCCATCGCTTCACACTAATTAGAAGTGTGATTTCCACCCATCTCTCCGCCTGAACATATTCAGGATGAGGATGCACGTGTGTGTGTGTGTGTGTGTGTGTGTGTGTGTGTGTGTGTGTGTTCATGTGTGTATATGTGTGTACACGTGTGTGTGTGTGTGTGTGTGTGTGCGTGTGTGTATGTATATGTGTGTGTGTGTGTGTGTGTGTGTGTGTGTGTGTGTGTGTGTGTGTATTATAGTGAATGACATGATTACAGGGAAGCGGAGTCCTCTAGACCTGTAGGCTATCGTTCCATAGTATCTATTGAAGACATCATTAACAGAGCTGCTCTTTGTTGCTTCTCCCCAGTCACCAATTATCCAACACTTACGCTACAGAAGATGCCTATGGTGTATTCAGGATACTGTGTTTCTATGTATGTATGTATGTATGTATGTAGCACAAATAACAACAACATCTCATAGTGAAGTGAGAAAAAAGGTACAGTCAATGTCGTGTTCAAATGTCAGTAGTAATTTTAAACCTGTCTGATCATTTTTAGTATTTAGTATGCATGCATCTTTGCAGAGGTTTTAAAAACTACTTTTTGTTTACTGCTGGATTTAAACAATTGATACAGAGTGTAGGAGAAGTTTAATGAACACAGGTTTCCCCTTCAAGTACAGGGACATAACTGTGTCAAAGAAAGCCAGAGTGTTAAACAAAGTCATTAATTCATTTAGGAGGCTGTGACTCGCATAAAGTTCAATGATGTGAGTGCTCTGCTTATAAGTATCATTGAAGTTTATGTGCTGTGTATTTCCAGGCTTCGAGACCATACTTACTGTAATTTCTCAATCATAACTAAAGCCTAGCCTGGCTTTGCCTTCATACGTAGCGACCATGATTATTGAGCGTAATCATCTCTCTCCGCGACTCCGTCTGGCATTCCGGCCATTGGCATCATTTGCATCGAACAATTCCATACCGAGCCAAGGGCAAGCAGTGAGAGATTACGTTGGGTTTCTACTGTTTACTGTTCTACTGGGACGCTTACTTCATGGCCAAACTGGTGCATAACGTTAGCAATTGGGTGAAATCAGACACTTGAGCAAGTGGCCACTGATGGTCGTTGGCCAGATTGTGAAGACAACTTTCCCAGTATTGCAATCTGTAAGATCAAAGATCATTATATTCTGCCATCTCGGGCCATCTCATTTTTTTGACACAGTCACACCAGATTACTCATAACCGCCCCGGAGGAGACAGCAAACAGCCTATAAATCAGGGCCCTTTTATCACCCTTCACAGTGTAAAACAAGGCGCAGTCTCCAAGCGGCGGTTTGATTTACAGCAGGCCAACGGGAACCTGCGGAAAATAAATTGTCACGGGCCACCGCCATCGTCGCCACTGCCGCGTTTGTAATAATTAGAAGCCACACGGAGCAGGAACTGTTTTCTGCCTCATTTTGTAGTGGGGGTTCTCCACGGCACTTCTGTATGATGAATTTTTCACTCCGTAATTTGCAAATTGTTGACCTAATTTTCTTAGGGTGATGACTTAAATAATTTATTTACTGTTGTTATTGTTGTTGTTGTTGTTGTTGTTGTTGTTCCTTGAGGTTGATGTCAGGAGACATTCCTCTCTAATTTTGCACCGTCTCCCACCGTCTCTCGCTCTCTGGCAGCAGGCCCCTGATTGCTGTCAGCTCCCCACCACCTCACCTCTTCCTTTGTTTTGTTGTAATCACTGTTATACTCCACCTTAGTAGAGTCAGGTGCTGTTTCCGAAAAGGTAACTCAGTGGTGTTTTTTGCCCCCAACGGCACCTTCCAGGCAGCACAGCCTAAAAGGCATTACCCCTACCCTATTCCTAACCCTAACCCCCTCAACCCTCATCCTAACCCTAAACCAGTGGTTCTCAAACTTTTTCTGTCATTCCCCACTTAAAAAGGCAGAGAATTTTCACGCCCCACCTGGAAGGCTCAATTTGCGCACAATATCTCTGTGAGAAATACCTTGCGGGTATAGGTTTTTTGTCAATGTTTGAATTTTCGTGTTATTAATTCTAAGCCAAATTTCTCTCTAACTCATCACACCAAGTAGCAAATAATACCATTGGAAAACCTTGCTCAATTTACTGTCAAATGTGCATATCTGACAAATAACTGTGAATTTGGGGGGCAAAGAGATGTCTCGCGCCCCACCTGTCATGTGTCTGCGCCCCACTAGTGGGGCCCGCCCCACAGTTTGAGAAACACTGCCCTAAACTGAGTGGAGTAGTGCCTTGAAGGCAGTATTGTCTGGAAGGCACCGCTGAGGGCTAAAAATACCAAAGACCGAAAAGGTATGCTGCTGTTCTGTACTACATACAGTATACTGTATACTGTATACTGTACTGCCCGAGTACACGATGGTGCCACAGTTGGTAGAGGTGCCGTTCGGCAACCAGAGGGTTGCAGGTTCGAGCCCCACTCTGCCTGAACCCATCGAGTTGTCCTTGAGCAAGATACCTAACCCCAAATTGCTCCCGGTGAGCAGGTCGGTGCCTTGCATGGTTGCCTCTGCCACAGGTGTGTGAATGGGTGAATGTGAGGTATACATTGTAAAGCGCTTTGAGTGCTCGTAGGAGTAGAATGGGAAGCTATATAAATACAGTCCATTTACCATTTACAATACAGCACACACTACAGCCTCTTACAATTAATTAATTAATTAGCTGCAGGTGCCATTTGACTGGCTCAGAGTTTAATTCCCATCTGCCTATTGAGCTCCAATGCACGACTGGCCAGTATGCAGCAATGTAAGCAGCAGAGAAGGAACTTCTCTGAATACATGACCTGTACCTCATTAATTAATGAACAACAGGTGCTCTAGCTAGCTGACTGAAAGTTGATTGAGAACCCATACTACTCCTGTGCTATTTTTCATGGACTGTATATCACACACTGCTTTAAACAGAGATCAGTAAAGTATTTCGAGTAGTTTTCCACAATGTAATATCGTTAGGCATGTATTCAGAAACAAATCTACCAGTTAAAGCTCAACTGTCAGCATTGAATGATCTGCAATTATGTAGTGCAGAAGACTTGTAGAGATCAGTAAGTATACGAGAAGAATGGCAGTCTCAGAACAATAAGTTGTCTAGAGATTATTGTGTGTCTCGGTTCATTACTGTCTACTAGTTATTCAATGTAGTCTTCTAGTGCCTGTATTGAGTTTGACTAAATCCTAATGTCACTTTAAGCCCTGATCTTGAATGACGTAATGATGAACTGTCCTATCATAACGCATACTCAGTTAGTTAAGTCTTTGAGGACTTTAGCGTGGTCAGCATTTGGCTGATTAGCTCTGCAGTTAGAATTGCACTTCATTGTGCCAGTCTGCAGAAATTCCAGACATCATATCCGACTCCAGTTGACATATGCTGATTGACTAATGATACACGTTCAGCTCATTGAAGGCTCCTGTGACATCGGTGTGTGACTCAATCAGCTCCATTAGTAACGTGTGCCTCATTGAGTCTAATGGAATGGAGTCCCAAGTGACTCCATGAGACGCCATCTTAGACAACTGCAACTTTCGTTCAATTTGGATGACTTCACTAGCCTAGCATGCCACACTGGCCAATCAATGCAAGGCATGACTCAGTATCTAGTTAAGACTCATGTTTGAGGATTCAGGATTAGGGCTTATAGGGGGGACATTTGAGATTCAGCCTTTGAAGCCTGTGAATGAAAATGTGGGGTTTAGACTATCCTTTACTCTAGAGTCCAGTCTTACAAATGCAGTCCAGTGTGTGTTTGAGTTTGAGTTTGACTTGGTGTTCGGGCGGCAGCACTGTGTCGTCCTGTCCTTGTGCATAATTAACGGCCCCAAAATACGTAGCGCTTGTCTGCACAGCCTCCATGCATCACGCTGGGGCTTATTTATCAGCAATGCTGTGCTTCAGTGCAAATATACCATTTGCATCCTAATGTTTTTCTCACCCAATTACCACTGGGCTTTTCTTTTATTTTTTTATTTTGTTGAAAGGGCTAGCTGCAAATAAGCAGGGATATTAACTTTTAAATCCCCAGGCACTAGAGGCCTAGCATTGCCAGGTTTCATCAGAGATTTACAGTTTCAGAGACAAACAAATCTATGGCGGAGGCTCTCTGGCGTCATGTATAGTGTGTGAATAATTTTGTTTGTTATGAAAGCTGTGATTATTTGCTGGGATGAGATGAGATTAGCGTGGCATTGAATTTGTTGAGGTTAGACAACATAGTGTTAGGGAAAGAGAGAAGTGTGAAAGGTATATCTCATAGTGGAAATGTTTTCAGAAGAGAACAGTGTGTGCATTGTGTGTGTGTGTGTGTGTGTGTGTGTGTGTGTGTGTGTGTGTGTGTGTGTGTGTGTGTGTGCTTCACTTCAGGGGACAGTTCTTGTCTTTGCTATAGAGAGGATGTCAAAGACCAAAGCACTTCAAGAGAGGAGTGTGTGTGTGTGTGTGTGTGTGTGTGAGTGTGTGTATGTATGTGTGTGTTAATGTTTGATAGAAAGAAAAGTTTCCAAAAACTCTCGGAGTTGTGTCCCAGCTTGTCCCAGTTTAAACAAAAAAAGTTTGTTTCTTCTAGAATGTTCTTATCTCAAGTATTTCTATCTCCAGGTAACATCTCCCAGGTATCACCTCTGGCGTCAGCGTGAGACATGCAAACATGTGCCACAGACAAATGAGCAACTCGGTGGTGCTCTGAGGTGCCGTCTTCACCGAGGGTGCGGTGGATTATCCCCGACGGACACGAGATTGTGATTTCACACTTGCTTTCCATGCGGATTTAAGAGCATTACCCGGAATGGGATTGGGAACGCAGACGTGCCCACGGCAAAGCTTTCCGGAACCTCCCGAGAGTGTTGAGTTGAGAAGGTGTGAAGTAAAGCTGATGAAAGATGGAAATATATAGACACCATTTGTAAACTTATTAACTTTAAAGGGCAGAGGTCACAGGAGCTATATTCTCTTTCAAGTTGGCTAGTGCTGCTGGGCATCAAGTTTTCTTTACTTCTTTTTTTTTGGTTTAATAAGCTTATTATGTAAATATATGTTCTTTTATTCCATATTTTCACTCCTTATCTGACAGACTAAGACTGTAAATCGCTACTCTACTCTGCATTGTTTAAAATAATGCAGCCTTGAAATAAACCGTGTGTATTTGAATATTTGTGTTTCTTCGGACACCATTATCAAAGAAAAAAAAAGAAAAGAAAAAATACAATCAATAAAGAAACAGCAAACTTAAAAATCTGTATTCCTCCTGTGTGCCACCACACACTGCTTAGTGAAAAGCCCAGCAAATAAATCCTGCATGTGATCTGTATTCAGTCCCAGCAGTTGCAACTGTGGCTGACTGGCTGTGTGTTTGTTTGTTTGTTTGTTTGTTTGTGTGTGCCATGATTCATGCTTCTGTCTGCACTTTCTTGAGCTTAGCCACAGGCTATCTACACAGAGCTCTTACAAAACACAAAAAGGCACGCAGGATAATTATGTTTCCGTCACTTGACAGCACACACACACACCCACACACTGCATACATACTGTATAAGACCACTCTGCCGACTGACCTGGAGCCAGTCGCATCAGGTTATTCTCCAACAAAATCCTACATTAAAGCTACACAGTACATCCCATAATGTCTAGACATACTGCACTTGCTGAGTCACCCTTACCACTGAGCTAAGTCTCACAAATTGCTGTATGTCACCAGGAAAAAAAAGGTGTGTTGAATAGAAAACAGATTCAATTGAATTGAAAAGCCATGTCAAGTTTCATAACACAGAAAGTGAGTTGGAGAGGGAGGAAGAGGGGCATTCAATAAGTTCAGTCCAAGACACAAGACAATTCAACTTGGAAAAAATATATAAGTATACAATAGAGCTTTCACTGTTCTGTTTTAATCATTTCAAGATATTCTGCACTTCAGTTTAACTCATTCAACAACCACAAAGAGCCCAACATCAGGCCAGAATGGGACACGCTTGAACCCATTTCATATTACACCATTCAATGTGTGTCTGTGTGTGTGTGTATGTGTGTGTGTGTGTGTGTGTGTGTGTGAGAGAGAGAGAGAGAGAGAGAGAGAGAAAGTATATATAGTCTACAACATGTTCTATACATCTGCCTTTGTAACATCTCCTTTCACTGAAAAGACTTTCAGGTCTTTATGCACATGCAATCTCTTGAGCCTTTTCTTCTACTACGAGAAAGTCCATCATACCATTCCTCTCTTCTCCTCTCTTCTCTTCTCCTCCTCTTTCATGCCCGTCATTCATTCTCTCCCCCTAATGGCTCCCTCCAGCCAAACTCCTGTAGAGAGCCGTCCGCCAGTTCGCCCGTCCACTCGTGCTCTGTAAGTCAGCCTGAGAGAGCCCCGACGCATTTGGATTCATGGCAAGTCCGAGCAAGAGATACTCTGTCCTTACAAAAAAAAAAAAACAGAAAAAAGAGTGGACCCAGCATGAAATATAGAATAGATGCTACCGCCCGTGATAACTTGCATAGCATACAACACAAGAGAGAAGAAGAAGAACAAGAAGAAGAGGGAGAGAGAGTGTTTCAGTCACCGGGGACAGAGAAGCACTCAAACCCGAAATCAAAATCCCCTTGTGAC
>JAODXP020006885.1:0-5000 GCA_027497455.2 Sardinella longiceps | reverse complement strand
CCCTTGCAAAATAGAACCAGGAACTGAACCAGCGTGACACTCTCGCTCCGCTTGAATCCTCTCTGCCTGTACTGTAGCTTGGCTGTCTGTCTACACTGGGCAACTCAATGGTGCTGTATCAAAATGCAATGTACAGTAAGTTGTTGGACAAACAACTTCACAACTCCATGAAGACCTTGGTCTTTTGAACGACATAAAATAAAAGCCGAAGTTGAAGTTAGCAGCCAGAGATCCAAGAGAGCAATTACTATAAATGCAATGTAAGTTACTTGAGGAGTGGTGTGTTGGTAGAATAAAAACTTTTTAAAACTTTTTTTTTTACTTTTTTATTAATTAATTTATTTATTTATTTATTACAAATTAATCAAAATTGCTTTAACCCTGTGGTCACACGGGAAGGCAACTGGGCAATTTGAACAAGCAACTCGGTTGCCAAGGAGGCGTGACTCGTATGAAGTTAGTTGCTACCGTTCGTTGCTAAAATATGCGTCTGGTAGCGACAATGTATATCGCCACAGATGTATTTTTGTGTTACAAAACCCATGTTTTCAGTTTTATCTTACCTCATTTGCCGCCTCGTTTTACAAAATATCAAGTCATAAGTCCTTAACTTCTTAGGTTGTTAACAGATAAATGCGATTTTTGAGTTAGCTCCGCCATGACAGGTGTCAGATCAAAATTCTTTTTGAAAGTATGCCGTCACCCATGGCTTCACTCTGATTGGCGTTTATGAAAAATCGCCTGGTTAAATCGCCCAACTTTTGCAGAAAATAGACTGCATTTCTATTTTTTCCCTGCCCACCAGGCGATCTTCCGTTGCTCGCCGTTAATCGCTGTTGCCTACTGTCATTGAAAATGCATGGGAACTAGTCTCCCAACACCAGTGATATTATCGCCCGTGTGACCAAGGGGTAAGTCTTTTTTCATGTCCTACTCTCTTTTAGTCCTTAAAAAATACTTATTGATGTGTGTACATATCAAACTGGCACGTTCATTATGTCCACATGCCAACACCCATTTGAGGCACGTCAAAGTGAGCTATAAGCCATAGGTTGTACCATGGAGGTACCAAAACTGGAGAAAGTCAGTAAGTCCCGCCCTTCACAGAACTGAATGGCCGTGGCTAGTCTAGTAAATAGTGCGAATTGATAGTCAACGCCATAATCAACACTGGAGCCACAAACCACGGCTTTGCCCATGCACTAAGTTCCAAAGCTGGAAATGACGCATGGACTCACATTGAAACTCTTTGCAAAAACAGTAATCCTTCAGTCCAGACGGTGGTGATAATGTACCTAGTTTGTTTGCCACTTAACACAAAGAAAACATGCTTTTAGAAATTATATTAAAAATATGACATTACTGCTCAGGTAGAATTAGAAATGAAGTTATGCATAGACTGATGGGTAGTAGCCTGGCAGCGCCATCCTACGTACTTACATTAAAATGAATTTTACCTCCGTACGAGTCTGAAATAGAGCGCCGACTTCGGTTCGTTCACGGTTTAGCCAATCAGCACACGGTTTAGAGCGATGTCTCTCAACTTGCCTGAACACGTTTGGGTTATTCTCCCCCCTACTTTCGAATTACCTTCACAAAATTGGTACATTACATTAACATTCATGATCTTGAGGACTTATTGCCGCTACAATGTCAAAATAAATTGGAATTAGCTAGCAATCTGTTACTGCTGAATGCGGAAGTGAGAGCCAGGTGAGAAGATACGTCATATTCAAACGGAAACATGTTTCAATTGCATTGTTCCAGACTGTGACGGAGTCAACAGTCGGCTTATTAGTCAGGCTAGATAGGTAGGGCCTCAGACTTGCAACCAAAAGGATGCTGGTTCAATCCCTATGTGTTCTCAATCTGAAAATGTATTAGGAGCAATCACTTGACTTGAAATTTAAAGTTGGCAGAACAAGGAATTTTAAAGGATAGGTTCGGTATTTAACACATTTAGCCCCTTTTCTAGAGTGTCTAGGGTGCAATAGAACGATCGACACCAAAATTTGGATGATTGGTCCTGTCTCGAGTATACGGCTATTTCAGAACCCCCCTTCCTGCTTCAGACAGGCTAGCTTTGTGCATGTCTGACAATGTTCCCTAAAACCACCTAAAACATTGTTATTTTCAAATATGCTACTCACCGAGTCATCAGTGCTGTTATATGAGCATGCAAAACAATTCTCGTCGTGAAAAACCATTCCTGTCGTGTTTTATTGAGCATTTTGAAAATCCTGGAACTATTTTCTCTGACATCTCACAGCCGCCTATAAACTTCCGCTGTACGTTTGAACGTGAAGAGTTGCACAGCTTGTGAGAAGTCTACAGCTAAGCGTACAGCGGAAGTTTATAGTTTATAGTTAAAGCCTGAATTCTTAAACACAGGTTGAAAAAAACAGACCCCCGAAAAAAAAAAAAAAAAAAAAAAAGATTTAGTCAACAATACAAAAAACAGCAACAGAAAAAAATGGAAATAGGCTAATCATTACATTTTCTTCCTTTTTTATAACTCAACTGAACTCATTCACAAAACAATAAATTAGCAGAATGAACTTAGATGCATACTTGAACATTTTTAACACAAATAAAAATCAGAAAAAGGTTAAAGCCTGAATTCTTAAAAATAGGTTGAAAAAACTGACCCCTGAATAGTCAAAAAAAAAAAAAAAATTGATTTAGTCCATACAAAAAATAGCAACAGAAAAAAACGGATATAATCATTACATACATTTCATATAAAAAAGACATGTGATATAGACAAACAGTTCAAATCTCTCACCCAACTTCTCTCACCAAGACACTCAATGGTGTTTTTTGCCCCCAACGGCACCTTCCAGGCAGCACAGCCTAAAAGGCACTACCCTTACCCTATTCCTAACTCTAACCCCCTCAACCCTCATCCTAATCCTAATCCTAAACTGAGTGGAGTAATGCCTTGAAGGCAGCGCTGCCTGGAAGGCAACGTTGAGGGCAAAAAATACCAAAGACCCACCAAGACTACTGCTGATTACTTTTATAACTTTGGAAAGAAATAGACTGACACACAAACAGAAGTGATGGATACACAACACAATACAAAATTTACATAAAAATATTGCTTTGAATTCATACCAAACAGGACCTGAAGTTATGCGGGTCAGGTCAACAAAGCAAATATAAAACTTCTTATCATTGTTCCTTAAGCCAACAAACTTTTAATACTGTGAAAATGAAAAAAAAAAGAAATTTTACCTGTGTCTCTTACAACTACAGCGGAGTATACAAAAGTGAGAAGTAAGCTGAGCTTAAAAGCTGTCTTCAGCCACCTCCACATTTTCATTGAGAACTTCATCCCTTTCGCCATCCCTTTGCTGCATCTCTCTGCTCTGTCGGCTGGAGGCAAGCTCTTCTCTTCTTCTCCGCAGGTTGATCCATATCACTGCAGCCATCAGTGTCATCAGCACACAAGTAATCAGTGAGGCATATGTGCTGTAGAAAGGAGAGCCCGCTCCAAATGGATTCTTGTACAGAATACGGATCTTCCCTTCAGAACAAGTACAACGGTCACTTGCGGTCCTCCCAGTCTTTCCTGTAACTCTCCATGTGTACACCCCGCTGTCCTCTGCTGTGAGGTAAGATATGAGCAGAGAGTAGTTAGGTGGTTTTTGTTCACTCACTCTGCCTCTCAGATCCTCAGGTGGAAGCACAGATTCATCGTCAGAGTGAAGTATCATAACCTGTGGTTGTAAAGCTTTCTGGCGGTACCACTGAACCTTGAGTGAAAACTTTGCTGTGAAGTTAGTTTCCAGAAGGACACTACCACCGCTAAAAAATATTTTATCCAAATAGGAGAACTGATTGCAAACATACACATAAATTTTCCTTATTGGGTAAAGTCCCAAACAATCATACATCCCAGAGTGTTGTTCTGACACTGAGGAAATATAGAGAGTGTAGTTCCCAGTTTGACTGCCATTAAGCATGTACATGTTTGTTTGTTGAAGGCTCTGGCTGTTCATTTGCTGGACTTCTCCATTTGGGGTGAGCCAGTGCACTTTGTCAGGGAGCTCTCCTTTAGAAAAGCAAGGAAGAGTCAGATTCTCCTCCTCATAAGCAAAGACATCTTCATCCGACAGCGTCAACATCTTGTAGCCACAACTTTGCAAATTACATCCATTCCATTTCACACAATAGAAATATGTGTCAGCCAGGGTAATTCCTGACAGTGTGACCACAGAGTTGTTGAGATCCACTTGCAGTCTTCCCCTGAGATTCTCTAGAAGAGGATCCAGTGAAGAGTTGGTGTCCAGGGGTGCGTTTCCCGTACAACGATGGATGTTAGCATTCTACCATCAAAGTACGATGTTCGTGGGAACTAGGTAGGTGCTCAGCTATGGGTGTTTCCCAAAAAACGCCTACCAACATGGTAGACTACTATGTAAGTTTCTACCATGTTGGTATGTACCATAGTTCCTACGGCTACGACCATGTTTGCAGATGTTTTCGGAAGTGTTCGTAGACAATTCGGGCGCATTCGCGGTAGGAAGCATGCCAGTCCCGTTTATACATTTATGTTGATATAGTCAGTTAATAACGGCGGTTACATGAACCTGTGATCAATATAAGATTCAATTAAGTCATATGCCAAAAGTGGTCTAGTTTATCTTCACCTTCGAGTGAAAATACAAGAAATAATAACGACAGGAAATTATATTGGCAAGTAGTCTAATTAGATGTGAGCAATCTTCCTCTACGTGCAGCAGGTGGCCTAGTGGGTTAAGCGCACAGCTTTGACTCACATTCATTAGAGCAGTCGGAGGTTCAATGCCAGGTGATTGTTATAGAATATCTTCTTACTCTGTGTCTAAATTATTATATTTAAAACAATACAAGACAAATAAACTGAAATTATTATCCATTTGCTTGGGCATAGGTTACGCATTAGTGCCTAGGCTATAACAATTCGCCTGTCCCCGCTTGTTCCATGCAATATTATCTTTGCATTTGAACGTCTA
>JAODXP020006883.1:0-63659 GCA_027497455.2 Sardinella longiceps | reverse complement strand
TAGTCCTGTACCTGCCATGTAACCCCGTTCGCAATTTGGTGTTGGGGGAATTTCTCACTTGAACTGAGTTAGTGGGTCCCTAGACATGAAAAATCAACGAGGTGCTCCCCCGCCATAGTGCCACGAATTGTGCAATGGTCAAATCAAATATGGCCGCAATCGGCTATAGCGAAAATCACACTTTTTTGTTTTGTATCGTATATACACATGTAACACCTTGATCTTGACTAATTAGGGCATGTGGAATTCATTTCTGACATTGTCGAGGTCATATTTGGTGATTTTGACCTCAAAAGGTCTAGGTCAAGGTCATTCAGATGACTGTGGCCATAACCTAGCCATAATTAGTTACAGAAAAAACTGATTAGATAAATATAATTGTGTGTATGACTTAATCATAAGTCATGAGAAGAACAGACATAACAATTATGAACATCCCCTTTGAACCTTTATTTTAACTGGGTGTAAGTACAATGTTAGTTAAAAAAACAAAAACAGAAATAGGTTAACAATAAAGCGAAGTATCAAAAAAAAAAGGTATATAATACTAAATTGACCAAAAGTGCACCATGAAGTCTGATTTATATTCTTGTGTAGTGTACTGTATGTCTGAGTGTATATTAGTGAGATGAGTTTTTACAGGATGATTTTTCCTTTTTCCCATGGCAAAATACAGTACATGAAACTCCTGAAGCACGACAGCCACATCTACGATTGTCACACTTGCCTGTACACTTGCATATTGTGAGTAGACTTGGTGGTAATGGCTTCAGACATTTTGATGGCAGGAGTGTGCCAAAGTGCTCCTCCCATCCATGTTCGGTTGGCTTTCTTCTGGCTTTGGGGTCCTTGGCTGTTGAAAGCAAATTTGATGCTGTATGAATCGGAAAAGCCCCTCGTTGGATGTGGCCTCTGATCCCACTACTTGTGGGAGGGAGAGCATCTATTCCGGCACTTCCACTGGTGTAGACTTCCACTCTCAAGTCATCAAATGTCTTGGCAGTGGTGGTTGATCTGGCCCCAGCCCAGACACGCACCAAATAATTCTCAGCCAACGCTATGTCTTGTTCTGTCAAGGTTTCTGCCTCTCCAAAATTTGCTAGGAATTGGACTGGGTCAGAAACCATAGCAGCGTGTTTAGTACCCACCTTACTCATACAGTTGTCTCCAGTCAAGATGTGTGCTTTAATTACTGTCCTTGAGAGCAACGATCCAAGATGAGAGACTGCTTGATGGAGTGGAAGCATTCGCCGCCTCTCACCAGTGCCATACTGCTGCCAGATCTCCTTCAACCCATGTTCTTGGAAGTATGGGCTGTAGTGTAGAAGCAATGCAAAGGTGTCTGTGTCATTGGAGACTACGACAACTCTCTGGCACTGCTTCACACGAACAGCCCACTCAACGTGCACCAACAGTCTAGCATCAGCCTCCTCAATCCAATTCAAGAGGTCTCTCTTCGCCACCTGCTGCCTTTGCTGGTAACACCTCGTCATCAATAACAACAGAGCTGACTATGACCGTAGCATTGTCACTGGTTCGATTGCACACCATATCCCGAACTAACAGTTGGAGATTCTGCTTGTTCTCCTCAGACGCCCAGAACTTGTCAAGTTGCTTAGGGATGGGTGTGTGTCTGTTCATGCCAATGATGTTGATGCCTATTGTTGAGTCTGTGCGTCGCATGCGCTCCCCTTCTTTTAAAGACATCTCAATGTAGGAATCTAGTACAAGATGGATGAATTCTGGCTTTTGGCATAGGGAGGATGTTGAGCTGATGATGACATTTATGACATCACCTAAAGTAGAGAATTGTGCTAGAGGCATCTGCCGCATCTTCGACATGAAGTCTACCACAACATGAGTGGTATAGGTAGACTGACAACTCCATTGGGTGAGGTCAAGTTGAGGCTCAATCTCACTGACAAGTTTTGACTTATTGACATGTGCTGGAAGGTCACCTTCAAACAAGGGAGATGCTGAAAGCACATCATGACAAAGTATCTGTTGGATACTCATTCCCCGTTCCTTAGCCATGTCCATGCACCTGTGTCCCTCAGCCATCTCTTTGGCTAAGACTAACTTCTTCTCCTTCACACTGATCGTTGGGGTCTTCTGTGGTAGCTTGTCAAACTGAGGAAGTTTTCGCTTTGATATAATTGTACTCATTTTCTTGGTCTTCTCAACTAACCTCTCCTGCCGGAACGAGCAGTAGACATGCTTCCCATTTTGGAGACAGTTGAGCAAGCGAGTAGTGACATCTGGGTCAGCAGCCTGCTTTGTGAGCAGATTATGCAGTGGCACATTGGCAGTCACTGAGTATGGATTCTGTCGCTCTAGCACAAAGTCCAGCAGCTTTGAAACATTTTGGTTGAATGTAAGGCGGCGAGTGGTTCTCAGTGCATGCTGAAGATGGCATTCTGTCTGTTTCAAAGACTGGTTGTTTGTGAAAAAGTTGAGGACATCAGTGATCATCCCAATCTCATGGAACAAGAGCTCAAACTCAGCAACAGCATTTACATTCCGTGTGCCCCCTACTACATAGTGACCTCCAGGTCCCTTTGACACTCGCTGAATGGTCTGCTCAACCTTCATGTCACCTCCCACAGCACAGAACCAACCAGGGCGATCCTGCACAACCCACTGGCCTAAAGAGAAGCGCCGGTAGAGTTCAGGATGTGTGAACTCTAGCACCTTGATTTGTTCAGGATACCATGATCCATGACGTAGGTAGTTTATGCAGTCATATTCTGCAAATATTGGCATAGAATCCTCTATAGTAGCCACGTGTAGATTCCAGTTTCCTTCTCTTTCAGAGACTACTGCATTTTTGATGACGGCCACCAACTTCAGCCAAACTCCAAAAGAATTTGCAGAGCTCTGACTTCGCTTCACACTCCTTCTCAAACTCCAAAAAGTCCTCATTCAACTTCTGCACTTGTTCAATCATGGCCTCAAACTGCTCTGGGCAGCGCTGATTGGCAGCCAGTGTAGTATGCAGTGCCTCTACCTGTGCCAACACTGGATATTCTGCTTTGGCCTTGTGTTGCCAGAACACCTCCCACTGGAGCATCCTGATCATATCCTCCACTATCAGCATCCCATTGAGAGCGCGAACATAATGGCTACCATTTAACACTGATTCAATCACACCAGGTCCAAACACTTCACACTCCACTAAAGCATCATCCAGGCCAGAACCTCGAATCAGTTTTCCTTGGCATCTGAGTAGAACACGGGTCCAGTGGAAAGGGCCCATACAGAGGAACAGATCCTTGAATTGATCTGTCTCATGCAGGTAAATATCAACAGCAAGGGCAAACACGCCTTCATCACACCAAATTGCCATTGATGACTGATTCAATTGTTTGCGAACACTCTGGAAATTGGTCAGGCAATGTCTGACGGTGGCATGCTCAGTAATCGGTCTTGGTATGACAGGGAGGCAGATGAGACAAGTGTGTGTACAGCAGCCCATATCAGAGGGTCTTCTGCTGATACACCGCAGCGGATCAGACTGATCAAGAATTCTCACTTTTCTGCTACTCTTTGGGCAGTTGCAGCATCAAGTAAAGTTGCTTGCTTGTTTTCAGGATGCAGCAGCATGTCTGGTGGTAAGGCAGGTCGAAACATGGGCTTGGCATGGTGAGGTACCTCTTGACATGGCAACTTTTTTTGCAGAATTGAATCAGCATGGCTCAATCCTGTGCTTGACACAGGAGGCTTTTGAAGGAGTCGTTTCACTGTGGCATCTTGGAACAGTACTAATGCAGCATAGTGTGAGGCCTTGGTACCAGACAGTGATGTTTTATCTGCATAATCAGAATTGTCCATACCTGCCATAGTGTAGTCCTCCCTTGAAAAACTGCTCGGTATTGGTGTTTCTCCATCTTCTGAACATTTCACAGCATAGCTGGCAAGAAGACTGCGGGCAGATCTGATTGTCTGGTAGCTTGAACATGATACAATCCTGTTAAATGTTGTAAGGAGGCTCTTGCTGCGATCTCTTGCATAAATGGCATGTCCCAGCTTTCGTCCACTGTGAATACTATGCACAAGGATTTGAAAGAGACAGTGCAGCTGTGTACTCCTGTGATCTCTCACCCATTTTCCCTCTAGAGGCTCTTCTTCTTGTGTGGGCTCTTGCGGCTGTCGCTGTCCGTGTCCTAGCTGGCTGCCCATATCCTCCACCTCTGTCAACTGTTCACTGTTCTCTTCCTCTGTGAAACATTGCTGCTGGGATGGAGTGTCCTCATCCTGTAGAGGCTGGAGAAGCTCTTCTAGGTCTCTAGCACTGCTTCTAAAAAGCTTGTGTTTGGGAACAGAGAGGCTAAAAATGTAAGAAGAGGTGCTGGCATCATGGTTGTCTCCCAAGATGCTTTCAAGTCAGTGCTGTCACAGAAGCTGTCTTGGAGACCAAAATCAACATCTAGGAGCACCTCCCTCAACTTGGTGCCTGCCTCTCTCATTACGTCCTGATTCTTTAGCTTGATTGCCAAGTCAGCAGCGTTAATGCTGGATGAGAAAAAATGTCAGATTCATTTATATTTTAGGAGCAAATGTGACCAAGTCTCCATAATGATTAAGCATTAGCAGTTTCATATCACGGTTCTGGAAGGAACTTGGAAGTTGTTCGCCTTCTTCCAACAAGCTCAATGCAAACTCCACAATATCACCCACAGTGCAACATTCTCCATTTGCCAAAATCTTGTCAATATATGGAAGAGCACGAAGCTTGCATTGGCATTATTGGCAAATAGCACGTCCTCCCCGAAGCCCATGCTTTATTTCTGAACATATTTCAACTAAAACTCATTGAAATTGCTCCTTTTCTAAAAACTCGATGCAAATAGGAAAGACAGTGAACATTATCCACAAATGTAAATGACAACACCGTAGTTTTACATTTGGTAATGTAACCCACCTACTTATAGATACTCCCTAACCTTACCCCCTTGCTGCTGACCTAAGAATTCTATGACGGTCCCTAGAGCGTGCGCTAGAACTTTTTTTTTCAAATAAGAAATAGGCAACTGCCGTTATGAACCAGACATGAGATCATTGAACAGACACAAGAACCTTTTCCTACTTCTGAATGACTAAATCTGATATCTAATCTGTAATAATAATACCTTCCGAATTTCATCTATACTTCTGATCAACTTTCCTCTTCAATCAAATCAACTTTATTCCTTTTAATCCTTCCGTCTAGGTGAGTCACTGATCCCTAACAATATTTCTTGATACTTTCTTAATATTAGCCAGTTAGTTCAAATAGATTGAAACATGATTATTTTTAATACAGATCGCTATCTTCAATCAAGATCCACCTTTATCGGAGATCTTGATTTTTTGCTAGGAGATATCCTGGTAAGCTAATGTTTTGTGTAGTTGTAACTGCTAATGTTATGCTAAGCTAAGCTAACGTTCATTTAAAAAGTCCTTATCGTCTTTATTAGACCCAGATATGTGTAACAAAATAGACATGCTCTTAAAACCAGTCAGGATAAGATAAGGAGACCTTGACTTTATGATTTAGTAGGCTCATGATTATTTTAACGCTGTAAATATATTTGTAGACTTTATCAATCTGAGTCAAGGAAAGTTACGTTTTGGACAGCTAGCTTCTAAGCTAGTTGGTTCCCTAGCAACCAGGCTGACTCTGGGAACGTAGCGCTCTCCAGACGTAACTGAATGTATGGAGAGAAACAATGAATTTAACTGTTTTCTTATTTAAGTTGTGTATACTGCCATTTTCCATGGCTGCCATAGGACATAACAGTGTTGTCAACAGCACTATGCTGTTGTTTCAACCAGCTCTAGGAGCAACATATTAAGGGTTTTATACGCTTAGTGAATGTGTTAAACAACTGTGCATTGTATGTGTAATGAGGTTTATAGAATGGATAAGTAATCTGTACACTTTTGTGCAGACTGGTTTTTTTGTGAACCTGGAAAACACCCTGTGTCTTCGTCGCTGTCCGCTTGTGGAGACCGTCCTGTGATCCCCATCCTTCCTATTATCACCATCATCACCCCTTGCATGCCCCCCTTGCCTATCCGTGGCTGAACTCCCGCTACCTGCCACTATCCCTTGCCCCCCTGGACTCTGGTAGGATTGAACTGTACTTTTTGGATCGGATTTGAAATGGACTGAGTTGCACCACTTGCCTTCACATTTTCTTTTATCTTTTTTTTTCTTTTCAGTTCTGAGTGCACTCATTTTCATTTGGGTTTATTTTTATTTAATTATCTTTTATTTTGAGATCTCAAAGGGGTTTTATTTAACATTTTATTTATTTAAATTCATTTATTTTATTTGTTCTTAGAACTTAAGTGCCGGCACTAGTTATTGTAGCCTACATTACATTGTAACATTTTGAGTGTTGTTCTGGTAATCACACACCTGGTTAATACATTACGCAACACACCCACTTTAGAAATAAATAGTTAAATAGATTCTAAATAGCCTACAATTTAATTTTTTAAAATACTTTACTTAGCTTATTGATTCTTCATATCTACACTCTTACTAATCACTCTTAAAACCTAATACCTTCTACTCTTAATATCTACATCTTAAATCCAGCTTAGATCTTATTGACATTCTATTTAGGCCTATTCCTCTTATTAATACCTTTTACCAACTGCACTTAAATACTGTTTACATGATTGTGATTTGCACAGATTAAATTATTCTATTTCCTCTAACTTATTTTTTCCTTAATAAATATTTATTGTATTTTCATCCTTATCTCAGTGAGTGTGTGTGTTGATTGGGGTGAGTAACTGTGTGGTCTAGCCTTAACCTAAACCAGTCTCTAGAACCTAGCATTTAGATTTAGACTGTTTCTGCACTAGCACAGGCTTTTCCTGGTCGTGCGGTTACAGTAACATTGGCGATATCCCATGATCCTAATCGCAACGAATGCCTACGAACTCTCCGGACACTTCCGAAAACATCTGCAAAGGACATAGTTTGGACTAACGTCTTCCCTACTAACCAACTTCTTACTATGGAGGTACTTACTTAGTTATCTCGTTTTGGGACACGCGGGAATAAGTTCAGTCGCTAGCTTGAACTAACATAGTGAGATCTTCGTTAAATGCTACGTTCGTTAGTTTTTTGGGAAACGCACTCCAGAATAGCGTTGCCCTCCATTAGCTCTGTGTTTACAATTTCGCACTTCCGCCGTCCAGCAAAAATCGTGACGTGATATTATGACGTCGCTGCAAATGGTCAATAGGAGTGCCATGGCTCGCCGTAAACGGGCTCTGGTATTTCTATCAGATGAAGCTGCCAGGCAGTAAATAGCCTACTAAAATTTCATGTTGTTAGTGAGCTAACGCTAGCGATCTAGCTAACGCAATGTTTTACATTTATATTTGAGATGTAATTTATTGACAGCCTGTGCGTAACATTACTGAGTTCATTTTAAGTGGACAGAGCAAACATAAACATAGTTTACAGCAATATGTTAGGTTTGAGCAAAGTCCAAAACGACTAGCTTATAGACCCTTTTTGAAGCTACGTCACAATTCCATGAGTTGAGTTTTGGAGGCAGAAAATCGTCTGTTCTGATAGACGTGGCTGTAAATTTGACAACTTTCCCCATCTTTGAAAATATAGCTTGTCATCATAATATAACTCAAGAATCAATTTCCTAACACGATATGATTCACAAACAACAAAATATATGTCCACCAGCATGATTGAACGAGTACATAAAATTCAGAGACTGAAAGTAGCACAGGTGGCTATCTGCCTCTTTAGGCTGCTGGATAACGTAGTGATGCCTACTGCCACCGGAGCGAGCTCTCTCGATTAAAACCACTTGTCAAAGCAAACAAACTTATCGACAGTCTCCACATATTTAACTGAACACAGGAATTTCGTTTCACTTTAACACTACGCCTAAAAGCCAAACTTTACCACCCGATAACCCGCTAGCTTATTAGCCGACGGTAGATCGCCTACCTTGTTAAGTGACGTTACTAACGTTAGTCGTTTTCCCATAGGATTAAGCGCATTTCTCTTGAAGTGCACCTTAACTCATACAATTTGTAAACACTGTAATGCATACAGGATCGCTACTGTAGTTGGATATTATTTAGTATACATCTGATAGATTACGCCAAAATTATAAAATGTAGGATTAGCTGTTGAGAAATCATTAAAAGACAGTGCTGAAAACGGTCACTTTTGTATTGGTTCTGATAGCTTCTGGAGGCTTTCTGCCTCCAGTTGCAGTTTATGGAATGTTAGAACACGGAATGTTTACAAACACAGAAAGGGTCGCCATGGTAACTGCCAAACAAACCTAGTCTAAAGCTAAAAAGCACACTTGGTTCATACAACATTGTTTTGCAGAGGAGCGATTGAATTGTCATTTGTTGGTTTCATTAATGATCACAGACAATATTATGGCACACATACATTATATCATTCTATAATTTCTTAAGGGAAAATGTTAATGATGTGACGTAATGTGAGACTGCTGCTAATGCAGACCGAAACACTTCACGTTTGTGGCCACCTGCTACGATGTTGCTAGCCTGACATAGCCCGACCATAATACTGCTGTTCATCCGTATTCATGGTCTGGAGGTTCTTTAACCTGGCGTGGGGGGAGGGCATTCACTTTTGGTTTGAAACAATTGGACAGCTCGTCTAATCAGCGTCGCTTATTGGCCGGTAGACTCTCTACCGATATAAACACGCCCAAGAGGACCGTTCCCAGACCATGGATACGTATGAATATTCGTATTATGGGCGGGCTATGTCAGGCTACGATGTTGCTCCCTTGAAAGATCTTTAATAAAACTGTGACGTGGTGGTTAATTGTCACCGCCTTTCTTAGCCGTTTTTGATGTTTGTGTAAATGCGATTGTTTTCTTACTCGGGTGAGGGGAATATACCCGGTTTCTTGAAGACCCGGGGAAGTGTAAACTAAGCATTAATTTCAGTAAACTTTCCATTCGCTGACGTAAGTACATGCGGTGCAAACCAAAACAATTACAATAATACTGTATGTCTTGGGTGATGCAATACTTGGTCATGAGAAATTGTTTCTCTGCCTCTCGGTGCATGCTGCTTTTTTCATGTGTTTAAATTTTTTCAACACCCTTCTTGAAATTTTTTAAACCTATGCAATAGTCTGCCCATTTACTGATTTTTTTTTTAATCAACCATTTTTGCAAAGAGCCAGCAGCAAAAGCAGTACAGGCGTATACCAACCACTGCTGGTAAATGCACGCACTAATGACATTGCACTTGTACCATGATGTTTTAAATTGTTATTGGAATTGAAGGGGAAGTCAGAATAATTGTTGTTTAAGCCAGGTTGACATGGCCCATGCTTAATTATAGCTCTGACCATGCAAGGGCTGAGTGACTGATGATCCCTGAAAAGGTAGGGATCCGGCGCCCAGCACATCAGTGTTAGCGTTGCAGGACGTTGAACTATAGTTTAGACCTACATCCCCTGAGTAAGGCCTACAGTAATGATCTGTGTTGTCTTCTTGTCCCGGAACATCACCTCCTCCATCACATTGTTCCCTGACAGAAGGAGCTTCTCCTCCTCAATGGACACCACCTGGCTAGTATCTTTCTCCATCACGCTAGCAACTGTCTCTGCCACCGCAGGTGGCGTCTCGGCCTCATGTTCGGCCTGAGCGTGGCAAAAGTACCTTGTGCACAGCTAGATGTGACAGACAGTCTCCTGCTGCTGCGCCTCCAATCTTTCTCTCAGTTTACAAGCACCAGATTTTAACTTCCTTATCATATTTGCTACTCATCCAAACGTTGCTGCCGCTGCAGCTTTGAACCATAGCATTGAAGGTTTTTGGGGTTACGTCCGGTTACTGTCTGGAGGAAATGACGCATTTTATTAACAAAATGATAAAAATTTACCCTACACAGCCTATGTTAAATATTTTATTGAATCATTAGTTACTGAACTATTCCAAGTGGATTTGTATAGTCAACAAAGTGTAAGCCTAGGGTCGGGGCGGGTCGTAAAAATTATCAGCCGGCGCATCACTAATATATATATATATATATATATGTGTGTGTGTGTGTGATGTTTCATATCAAAACCAGGCGCTTGGCGCAAGCTTCGTTTCTGAAAAAAAAAAAAATACTTAAAATGGAATGCTTGCACCAAAAAAGTCGAATTTCACATTTCAGCATAATTTGACAGTATAAAGCCTACACTTTCAGTTTCTAATTCAATTGTGCCGATATTCAAACCTTAAATGGGTTAAAAACTTGTTTCTTGAGAAGGCATGTATTCATTTAGCATTGTACTAACTTAGCTGTCATATCAAAGATTTCTAGTGCTAGCTAAAGGGGTTTAGTAAACTACCACCAGCAAGGCAGGTGAGCATTCGTCATAGATTAGAAGGAATAAAATAAGTAATCTGAATGTCAAGGGCCTTTCCAATATTTCGTAACAAACATTTTTAACTTGCATGTTGTTTGGACCCATAAAAATCCTCTAGATGGAGCTAACGTCGAGTCGCTGACTGAGTTTGAAGATAGCTAGTCAGAGACGGGGGGTATCTTAGGCTCAGCTAGTCAATAAAAAAGTTGTTGAGTGTTTAGTATTGCTAAAATCGGTACAAGCCAAATATTAACTGTCTGCTGATTGTTCTGCTTCAAGGATATCACTCAGACAAGACCTGGCAACCATGAATCCCATACTGACACTGGCTCTTACCTTGTGTTACAGTTCAAGTTATCCATGTGTAACGGAGGCCAGCTAGCGCGGCTAGCTCGGTGGTAGTGTGTAAATCCTCATCACCCAATTCCATGGGCGCTTCTAACACACTGAGTTAGAAGCTTGGGCTTTTAGCTCAGTTGGTTAGAGCGTTCCACTCCCACGCCGGGAGTTTGTAACTTGCGGGGTGGCGAGTTCGAGACCCGTGTGCGGTGCGGACCGCCACCGGCTACACATGTTATATCCATTTTTCATGTAAAGTCCACAATTAGATGTATTCCTGTCATGACTGCATGTTAGATCAGTCGATATCAGTTAACTTTTAAAGGAATATTCCACCTCTTTATGAAAATTGGTTATTCACCCCCTTACCTGGAGTTACATATGTTGGTAAGAGCATTTTGGTCTTAGTGCAAGCGTTGTCCTATTCTAGCAACCCCAATTTTACCTTTAGCTTAGCATAGGCACTGGAAAGTAAAGTTGCCAAAGAGTTGCTATCTGGCAACTTTGCATTCCAGCGCCTATGCTAAGCTAAAGCTAAAAAATGAGGGAAATTGGTGATGCCATACAAGGAAAACACAAGCACTGAGACCAAAATGCTTTTACCCACATATGTAACTCAGAGTAAGGAGGTGAATAACCAATTTTCATAAAGAGGTGGACTATTCCTTTAAGTTAGACTGGTAGTAGTAGGCAGCAGAATGAAGTGGCTCATCAGAAGCTAGCCCAATAATGCCCTTGTCACATTGCTAATAAACTCCATCGTGGTTTTTCTCAACATTCTTTTTTTTCTGACTTGTAACATTGTAACACTTTGAACGCTCCGTCATTTGTTAGTCAATATTGTCGATATTGGTATCGTTTGAAAGCTTATTTTCTCGTCTTTCATGTGAATGCAATAACATAATTTAGAAAAAAATGTGCCAAGCGACTGATTTTGACGTGCAGGGTCACATATATATTATTTAAAAAAAATAACCACCCCCCTAGCAGTGAGGGGCCCCGGGACGTTCGCACCACATATATCATCACCCATATATTAACCACAGGTAGCTAAACCTATTACCTATTGAATCACAGTCAGATGAGGAGTTTATGATGAAGTATAATGATGGAAAGAAATATATTTGCATGAATAGCCCTCACCCATGTACAGTATGAACCTCATAGACAATGAAAGTTTGTAAATTGTACTCCAGGAAATTATTTTATACCCTGCCTTTAAAACATTAAACATTTAAGCACAGCTTATGATGATTACAGTAAAATGATGGAAGCTTTTGATTGTAAAGCTGATTTCGAGCACGCAAACATTCACAACTGTGTACTTTAAAAACACTCAATAGGTTGTCAACATCGAATGACACTTCGGACATCATAAATTATTAGGGTGAACTCAACTGTACACAAATTTGGTAACACTTTGCGGTAAGGGTACATGAATTATCATGAATTCATGCATGAAATCATTCATGATAAATTCATGATTCATGCATTACTTCATCTCTGAAAGTCTAATGAGTTATCAGGTATTAACATGAATTCATTGTTTGTCATTAATGACCTCCTGCTGAAATAGCACATGATCTTAAGTATTAGTTACTTTGGGTACATCATCATGAGTTATGATTAATTAGCATGAGTCATGATAAATTAGCATGATCATGATGAATTCATCATATTTGTGCCCCCTCAACTAAAGTGTTGACATGGTTAAACTGTTAACATTTAGTTGACGTATGGGATAGATATGAGGAACTGGGCCAAAGTAGGCTAAATAAGTACTTTTATTATATCAAATTATATCAAATTCTTTTGAACAAAAACATCATGATCATGTGTAATTAATCATGACTCATGATGATGTACCCAGAGTAATTAATGCTTAAGATCATCTGCTATTTCAGCAGGTCATTAATGATAAACAATGAATTCATGCTAATACACGATGAGTCATTAGATATTCAGAGATGAAGTAATGCATGAATCATGAATGAATCATGAATGAAATCATGCATGAATTCATGATAATTCATGTACCCTTACCGCAAAGTGTTACCTTTTTTTTTTTTTTTTACATTCGGAGGGATTAGATGGCATGCAGATTGTAATCACAATTTTTTAAAAGTCAGTATCCCTCAGAGATCCCTCAGGGTATTAAGCTTACCCCCACTCCACAGTCCTCCAGGCAGTTTCCATCACTGGAACGCAAAACAAATCATAAATATAACGTTGACTAACGTTATAGTGGATATGCAGTAGGTTAGGGAACACCCAACTTTCTAAGGCTGCGATTATACTGGCAGTTCAAGTCCCATTTTTTGCTCCCATGTTGCACAATTCTGATTTGTTTGACGACAGTGTATACAGAAAAAAGTCACATGGAATCTGATTTATCCAGATCAGATCCAGGCCTCTTTCATATGTGGTAGTAAAGCAGATACGTATCAGATATGTGTTGATGTGACGGCAGTCTAAACAGACAGATCGTTTTTTCTGCGCTAACACGCAAGTTAAAGGAGAGAAGTGACCTAGGCTAACTCTCCATAGCCTGCACACCGCAGGGGAAACAAGGGGAAAAAAGGATGAATTTCAGTAAAATTAACATTATCCATTTAGGAATGTAGAGTGGCGGAGAAATGCTTTTTGTTTCATTACCTCAAGATTCATTTATGTCTACTCCGCGATGAACAACCACGTTTTAAAAGTGATGTTTCAGAGTGCCTCTCATACATGCAATGAAGCCAACATGCTTTCACTTTCACTAATCCTTGGACTTTATTTTTCCCCTTCACTTTCTCAAGCTTCATTTCGGTTCATTTCATGATAGCAGGGGGTCAGCTCTATGTTCCCACAACTCTATGTTCCCACAGCTCTATGTTCCCACAGCCCTATGTTCCCACATTTGTTAGGATTTTTTATTTTTCGCAGAATTTTTGGAAATTAGGCCCTATGTTCCGACAGCCCATATGTTCCCACAACCCTATGTTCCCACATTTCATAGGAAATTTGGGAAATTGGGCTCTATGTTCCCACAGCCCCATGCTCTCACATTACAAAGATAAAAAAAAAAATGGAATCTATTTTCCCACAGCAATATGTTCCGATAAGGGCATGTTCACACCAACACAGGTAATACTTATACAGTTAGCCCTTCCATTCACATTAGAATGGAGGATTCTGAAACTGAAAACGATTCCAAAAATGATTGCTGAGGTCGATTTCAAAAATGATCGCTGAGGTGGATGAAGATCGTTTTCATTGTGAATATGAATCTTGGCA
The DNA here is from genome assembly GCA_027497455.2 of Sardinella longiceps. Taxonomy (NCBI): domain Eukaryota; kingdom Metazoa; phylum Chordata; class Actinopteri; order Clupeiformes; family Clupeidae; genus Sardinella; species Sardinella longiceps. Next base: position 49,659 of record JAODXP020006883.1, on the reverse strand, counting down.
CCCAGCATAAAAGAACTTTAACCCTTACCCTAAACCCCACTACCTGGAAGGCACCATTGAATATGTTTACTACTAAATTTAGAGTTAGGATGAGGGTTGAGGGGGTTAGGAATAGGGTAAGGGTAGTGCCTTTTAGGCTGTGCTGCCTGGAAGGTGCTGTTGGGGGCAAAAAACACCATTGAGCAAATAATACCAAAGATTGAATCTTGCTTGAACTTACATAGGGGGTCTACCAGGCAGGGTAGAAATGTGGGACTATAGTACATGACTTTAAAGAAAGAAAGAAAAAAAAAACTCTTAGAAATGTGAGAATATAGGGCTGTGGGAATATAGGGCTGTGGGAACATAGAGTTGTGGGAACATAGAGCTGTGGGAACATAGACACGCTCCCGATAGCAGGACTGTCATTTTACTGACAAAGTCATTTGATGATGAGAGAGACGGGCCATTTGTTCAAATAGCCTAGCTCTAGATCTGTAAATAATGCTCGGGAACTCTCTCTCCGTTGCACCTCTGTCTCGCCACCTCTCACTTGTAGCCTACAATGTTATAGCACTCCACTTTATTTCTCCCCATTCACAGTAGATTTGACAACACTAGCGGGCGTTCATGAGCCACTTTAGAAAGACGGTTGTTCGGGGTTGTGCAAACATGCACATCTGATTTGGGCAATTTTGAAAGTAGATGTAAACAGACAATAAAAAAAAACAGATGTGAGCAGAAAATCGGAATTGGGCATATCTGATCTGCAGTGTAAATGCAGCCTAACTCTAGGGGAGATAGCAAAGGACGTATTTCCTAAAATACTGTTGTATTCATTTAAACCCGGCTCGGATATTTGTGCAGGTCATCAAGTTTGTCTGGACAAACAAACAGTTACAAAATGTTTGCTGATGTTAAAGCTTACCATTAGTCTCTTGTGGTGGCATCTGAAACAAAGAGACAAGGATGTCAAGGATCTTTTAAATTTACAAATCATTTACTGCCTCGAGATGATGTGCCATTTGGGCAAATGCCAACTAATTCAGACTGTACAGTACTCTACAGTATAAACCTTGGATGTACATTCACTAGACTAGAGCATTCCAAGTAAACCAAAAAGGTTAATGTGTTTTCACTTAAAAAGTAAATAAATAAAACTTCACACCAGTAAAAAGCATTCACATCAGGAAAGTCTATAAGTTATTTTAGCTGAGGTCCTGACCAATATATAATATGCATCTTTCTTTCATTTTTTTTGCACATTTTTGCAAGTGGAGCAGAATTTTTAACTAAACCCACACAGTAAAATTTGGAATTTTACTGGGAGAGAGAGCCTGCTAGCCTGGGCGAAAGCGACTGTTGACTATGTCATACAGTCTGGCCCAATGCAATTGAAATAGGTTCCCGTTTGGATATGACATATTCTCTCACCTGGCTCGCCTACAACTTTCGCTTTCAGTATTAACAGATCTCTGGCCAGTTCTGATCTATTTTGACATCGTAGTGGTAATAAATCCTCAAGATCATGGATGCTAATGTCATGTACCAATTTTGTGAATTTAATTCAAAAGTGGGGGGTGGAATAACAAACACGTTCCTATCCTGTAGGACTACACAATTTTTAGACATCGCTTTAAACTGTGTGCTGATTGGCTAAACCGTGGAGCAACCGAGAGAAACAAAAGTAGGGGGCTTAGACCAGACTACGTATGGAGATAAAATGTTTAGCGGAGGTACGTAGGATGGCATTGCCAGGCTAAGAGCCTGCAGCCTGTGAGTGTGAATTTAGTTAGTTACGAAGTTACTGTTGCATAACTGCACAACTGACTACATGTTGTACACCTCTCAGTCATCAGTTGGCACTGACCTTAGAACGATGACCAAAATTCACTTCACCTGAAATCATTTCCCGTCACAATCTGATATCATCAGATATCTTTGCCTATGTTCACACAGCAACACAGCGATCTCTTTGTGGGATCCGAACTTTTTGAGAGGTCGTTCACACTGCCAATAAAATGTGACATGTATGCAACTTGTATAACTTGTATGAACTTCAAACGCACCAAAAGTGTCCCGCATGCACTGTGAAGGACACAATAACGTCACACACACAAAACGTGTTCAGTGTTTAAGGAGGTAAACATGGAAAACATGAACGCAAGCAGCAGCCCCAGTTGCAATAAATCTTTGTCATGAATAAAATATATATTGGCATTTCTAGCGAGAAAATGCCCGACATAAGCTTCAGTCAGTCAGTCTAAATAATCTTTGATTGTTGTGAGCCTGAGGTGTAGGCTAGCCCTTAATAAATCACTCAAATTCTGCTTTTAAAAAAAAAATGCTCTTTTTCTTGTCAACTCTACCTCGCATATTACACACGGTAACATTTGTTCGCATTGTTCGCACGGTAACATTTGATCGTGGCTCCTTAATTGACAAGTAGTTTAGCTTATTGATGACGTATAGGTCGGATGCGTGCGACATGGCCGTTCAGACTGGAGTCACAAGTCAAAAGATCAGATACGTAAAAACATGAACGCAAGCAGCAGCCCCAGTTGCAATAAATCTGTCATGAATAAAATATATAATGACATTTCTAGTGAGAAACAAGAAAATGCCTGACATAAGCTTCAGTCAGTCAGTCTAAATAATCTTTAGTGTTTGCATCAGCAAAATGAGTGGAATGAGCCTGTGGTGTATAGCCCAAATAAATCACTGTAAAAAAAAATGCTCTTTTTCTTGTCAACTCTAGTCTTTACCGTTCAGACTGGAGTCACATGTCAAAAGATCAGATACGTATCGGTTTTAGGACCACATACCCAAGTGGCCTGGGTCGCGTGTGAAAAAATCAGATCGCATGTGAAAAAATCAGATCTGTTTTCGTTCAGACTGTCACTAAGAGATCGGATACAGGTCACATAGGTGTGAAAAAAATCGGAATTGGGTCGCTTCAGGCTACTGTGTGAAGCGTAGCCATAGCAGTGTCCCTGGATCAAAGATTAAAGTGATAATTCGGCATCATTCAATCATAGACTTGACTTTTGCTGGTCTAGACAGTGAGGAGAATCAAAGACTTTGGAAGAACATTGGGCGAATGCAAATGAGCAGTTTACAGTGAATCGACCGCAAAACTACTTTCAGTTTCGAGGCATTTTGTAAACTGCTCTTTTTGTTGCAGCCCTGAGTCATGTCGTATCATTCAGTAAAAAGAGGGTCGTAACAAATTTGCATGTGTTTGGTCTATGTTGTTCCAATTTCTTTCATTCCCCTTGCTAACTACAACAGTTAGCATGCTTATATAAAAGGGCTATGATTGAATGACCGAATTATTCTAAGTTATAAACAGTGTTGGGAGTAACGAGTTACAAAAGTAACTAATTACTGTAATGCATTGTTTTTTGTGGTAACTTGGTAATGTAAAGCATTACAGAAGAATATATTTCCCTCGGTACAATTGTCAGTAACTCAAGTAACAATGCATTTTTAACTTTGAATGAAGTGGTGTTATTTTCCTTCATACAATTTCACCAAAAATCACTGAGAGGTCAGCAAGGGTAAAACATTTGCTGTGCCGGAGTTAATGTAGAAATTTACAGTCTCCACTAGTCATTCTCAACATTGATAACAAACTAATGAAGGTCATAGGCTACAGGGCTACAGTAATGTTACGCCTTATATTTTCAAAACAGTAATATTGTAATGTAATGGACTACTTTAAAATGTCAGTAACAAGTAATAAATAATGTCTTACAGTTTTGCAGAACTTGCCCAACACTGGGTCATTAAGCCCGCCCAGTGACTCCCTCTCCAATTAGAACATTGTGATTGGCTAAACACCATGATATCTGAATGTAACTTAGAGCGTTGTGATTGGATAGACACCTGCGATGTCTAAGTATAATACCTACGGCTTATAGCTAGGTATTCGCTGAGCAAATTCAATTCCCTACCGCTAGATCTAGAGTTCTAGACTAGAGTCAAGCCACATTCACTATACAAATCTAGTAAGTATAAAAAGAAGAGTATTAATAATATAAATGACCAATTATTAATTTATTGTATCCACACATAGTAGTGGTTTTAATGAAATGATATAGACACTGTATATAAAGAATTTGTGGTTAATTTGTGGTCTGAGAAGTAGGTTTGTATCTGTAATATACTCGAACTGAAATATGACGTGGGATATGATATGCATACATTTAGCATATACTGTAGGCCTATGTCAATATGTGTAAAAATGGGATATTGTGTGACCATTTCTGTCAATGAGTCAATGGCGATGTTGAGGATGTGTTTCAGTGCAGACAGCAGCAGCTCGTCCACTTCATCAATCAGATCCGTCTCCTCATGGTAGTTCCTCACTGGGTAGATATAGTTCATGGTAAAACCTAGTTTCCTGCTGCACTGCTGCATCTACACACACACACACACACACACACACACACACACACACACACACACACACACACACACACAATTACTAATTACACACACAAATAAAATATTTGTTGCAAGTTTGCATTAAACATGTGGTTAGACAGTGTAGTTTGCCATGATGGCAAAGTTGTTGCAACAATGAAAAATTGCCACTAGGGGGCGTTGGAATTTTTGGGAGTCTTACATCTTAAAGGAGCTGTGTGAGAGAAATATATTCCAAATTATCTTAAAATGGCCTTGATAAGTCACCAGACATGAAGGAATCATGTTTATTTTAAACACTGATATCACTGACAGTTGTAGTCCAGCCAGAATATTTGCATTTGAAAAGCTAAGTTGCAGCCCACAAATAGTGGTCACGTTGTCATTTTAAGTGGTGTTTGTGTCGATTCGTTGTCAAGGCCCCATTATTCTTCCGAAATACATCATGACAAAGTGGGAAATAATGTATGTATAGGATATAGGAGATGCTTTTGAAAGACGGAGACAGCAAAATATTTTGAAAATGATTGTAGTACCAATTTTGGCCACAATCTTACACATTGCTCCTTTAATTTTATTATTTCATCTATTGGTCTACCCTTGTTTTCAGTCTATAAAGGTGCTTGGCTCCATGTCTTTTAGCAATTTGTTGGACTTTGCACCAGGGAGAATCCTCGCTGTATGCAGTGTTCACACATTCTGTGCAGGCATGTTCAACAAGGAACGTGATATTCTTTGTTGTTCCCTGGTAAAATAATAGTGTGCTTTTTAAAGTAATATGAAAATGCCTCAAAATGAAAATGTCCTGTTAATATAAGCAGTGCAGAGGACACACACACACACACACACACACACACACACACACATTCACAAACATACCTTCTCTTTGATATTCTTGCTGTGACAGACTTTTGTTAAGTCCTTGGATACCTCAGGACATGTGCTACACACTTTTGTCATTACAGCCACCACAGGAATTCCTGCAATAATAAACATCAATACACACACACACACACACACACACACACACACACACACACACACACAGACACACACACACGCTTAAGCACACAGTTTGTCACAATGTGTAAATTCCTTGGAATTCATACAGTTTTGAATATTACAGGCTCACATATGGACCCACATGGTAGAATGTCACAAAACAAAACAGTTGTTTTGCCCCTAAACACAAGGCAATGTATGCACAGCAATGCTTATTTTAGTACATGTTGGTCAACATGGTTGTTTCCTCCATTTCTGCTTATTTGCCCCCACCCCAAAACGCATGATCAGCATTTTATGACAACAAACAATAATCTACCATCAACAGTATGTCCAACTCACCTAGATTATCAGCTTTTTGGCGGACGTTCAACATCTTATCGATGAGAGGTTGTTTAAGCAGGGAGATTGTTTCTCCTGATACCACGATGATCAAACAGTGGATTCTTTCATTCACTTTGGGACTGTCATTCATCTTTCTCCGTAGACTGGGCTTCTTTCTTAAACTAGAGAGAGACTCTGTATGTTTCTGACATTCAATGCGCTTTAAAGTCTAGTCTTGTGCTAGTCATATGTGTCTACAGGTGTTTACAGCATTGTGTCTACAACATAACAAATAGCCTAGTGAAACAGCAGTCAACGCTAACTGTTAAGGGAATGAAAGTTTCAGTAACACTTTACGGCAAGGGTACATGAATTATCATGAATTCATGCATGAATTCATTTGTGATTAAATCATGATTCATGCATTAATTCATCTCTGAATGTCTATTGAGTCATCGGGAATTAACATGAATTCATTGTTTGTCATTAATGACCTCCTGCTAAAATAGCACATGATCTTAAGCAAATTACTCTGGGTACATCATCATGAGTCATGATGAAGTCATAATGATCATGCTAATTAATCATGTTTGTGCCCCCTCAACTAAAGTGTTGGCAGGGTTCAACATTTGCAAATTATACAGTTGGATGATCAATGGCAAAGAAATTGCTCTTTCCATTTATTTCTTTTTTCTTGCTAACAGACAGTTACGCAGGTGCACTCTTTTGAACATCAAAATAAGGGTGGCATACATGTCATCAACTAAGCATTATTTTTTTAAGGCGTTCATCATATTTGTGGCCACTCAGATGAAGTGATATTCGAAAGTGAATTACAGGTTAGTTGCTCATGAGTTCATCATGTTTGTGCCCTCTAAACTAAAGTGTTGACATGGTCGTTGACATGACAGTTGACGTATGGAATAGATAAAAATCAATGCAATGTCTATGCAATGTCTGGGAACTTCTTGGAAAATCTACATGAAGAACTAGGCTATATATTGCCATCAACATCACATGAGTAAAGGAGCTGCTGCTCAGCACTTTAGCTGAGGGCCACAAATTTGATGAATTCATTAAAAAAGAATGCTTAGCTCATAATGATACACATGCATTAAATTGACCTATGGCTAAGCCACGCCCCCTCCACTCACTCGGACAAACAATCGGACATTAGGTGACAGGCGCGCTATGTCAAGTGTTACGGCTTTTGGAGACAGAAGGATAATATATCATCTCGAAGTCATCAAAAGGGCCTTAGCTATGCACTGGAGGATTATATTAATAATTTTGTCATTGAACAAGTCGATGAAAAGCTTAAGTTACATGCAACAATGTAAGGGTCCCAGTGTAAAAATTATAAACCTCATCTCGTTGCCATAAGCCATTTCGGACAAGATAGACGTTAATGTTAGTTTAACAAGTGCCCTTTAGACAACAAACTAGAGTATAAGAGACCAATGAACTCCCAGCAAACAAAGTGACATGATGAACAACGCAGCTAGGAGATAAAGTTGGGCAGAGACGTTGGCTAGCGCTAGCTAACTCTCGCTAACGTTAACGTTGATGTTAATGTTGTGGTTAACGTTAGGGACGTTAAAATAACTTTCTGTTTCTTTCCAGCAAAGTGACAATATGTTGGCTCAAATACGATGTTGACTTACCTTAGAACAGATGTAGACATCCTTGTTAATTTTGTCCACGTTCAGTTGATGTTGTGGTCTGTCTGCTGCAACTTTATCCAAAGCAGACACTTATCTCGGTTTAGATGAGGCTTGGGAAAAGGCAAAAAACACACTCCTGTCGCCCAGCCTCTCAGGATACCTAGTGTCTGAGTTGCTTGTACCCCTTGCATACCGTTTGACCATTTAAAACTTAACATACCGTGATAAAACATATAAAACCGAACAAAAACTGTCTAACTGCAATGTATTTCAATGGACGTGCAAGCAGAGAATGTCCGAGTGTATTGGGAGCTATGCGCACTGTGATTTGCTCATCGCGTTCGGGGGCGTGGTTTAGCCATAGGTCAATTGGATACGCATTCTTCAACATTTTCCCAATTAAGTTTTTTTTTTTTTTTACCACAATTCAATAAAAAAACATTCAGTAAGCATGAATTCATGATGATTAATGTACAAAAATCCTATTTCCATGAACAGAGATATCCACTTTTATTATATCCAATTCTTTTGAACAAAACATCATGATCATGCGTAATTAATCATGACTCATGATGATGTACCCTGAGTATTTAATGCTTAAGATCATCTGCTATTTCAGCAGGAGGTCATTTAAATGATAAACACTGAATTCATGCTAAATCCTGATGAGTCATTAGATATTCAGAGATTAAGTAATGCATGAATCACAAATTAATCATGAATGAATTATTGCATGAATTCATGATAATTCATGTAACCTTACTGTAAAGTGTTACCAAAGTTTCATTTTCAGTAGATTGGATCTGTTAACTTAGCTGCAAGCTTGCATATTAGGGCTACATTATACCAAACACTCCAAATTTAACAAAGGATAAGTAAATTTGATACATGAATTTGAACTGTGGTCTTTACCTTGTGGCCCTCTTTGATGCGCCCCTCTAAGACTTTGTAGAGGTCTTCTGTTTTCACCCCCTCGTCCCCGCTTTCCAGTCCCATGACATCACAGAAGGCAAACGGCAGGAACTTTACCCCATCTCTAATGTAGTGGGTCTTGACCTAAAAATTAAAGGCAAAAGTCATCACTGGAACAACTGCAAACAAATACTTTACCAGCATATATATATATATATATAAAAAAATATATATGCCCATATATATATTTGCCCATATATATATATATATATATATATATGGGCAATTCCACAAAAAAGTAAACCTCACCTTAAAACTTCAAGTCTCACCTACATGGACATACAAATTCTTTCAGAAAACTTCCAATACAAAAAAGTATTGTCTCTATGTAAATATTCAACTGAGCAAGTTTCGAAAGGATATCTGTTTGTTAAATTTTTTACCCTATTCAGCTATAATGTAAGTCTATGGAGGGGCTTATAATGGGCATAAGTGGGTGATAACAAACACAAAGCTGTTATATTATCAGTCATTTTTCATTGTTCTATTACCATTTCTCTCGTTACAAGTTAAAATCCACCATTCACAATTGTTTTGTATCGTTTTGGAGGGTTTTTCCAGACGTCACGTCCATAACGTCACATCCATAACGCCATTTCTTCCAATGAAAACCAACTTTTTTTACATTTACATTTGAAAGTCTTTCTCTGTCTTTACTGAGGTGTCCTGTTTGGTATGAATGTAGTAATATTTACATTTCTCTAGAAATTTCACACACTTCACAGCAAAAACTACGCTCTCTCAAAAGTTTGTCCGTTTTTCGTCACGTCCATAACGCAAATTGAAAGGCTCATATTCTTATGATGCAAATCATGATATTAATTTTTTCTGTTTGCCTGTATTCAGCCATGGAGTTTGCAGAAGAATATGAAAAAAAATTGTGAAATACTGCTAGGTTTGCGGAGGTTATGTGGCCTTTTGTTCATCAATAATGCACGAAAATGTCACGTCCATAACGCTGGAATTGCCCATATATATATTCCAGCGTTATGGACGTGACGAAAAACGGACAAACTTTTGAGAGAGCGTAGTTTTTGCTGTGAAGTGTGTGAAATTTCCAACATCATCCAGCTGCGTCTCATCTAAAACGCCCAGTCCTCGATAAAACGCCCTCACACAGTACTGCCCCTTACTTCGTCACTGTCAACGTGCTGCTTTGTTATTGAACATCCGGGTTCTCATGTGCTATCGCTAGCCTCGATAGATAGGAAAGTGAAAGCATTTGGCGACTCGTTTGTATTTTGTCCAGAGTAAAGTTCGTGAAAATGATTCTTATTCCGATTGTAAAAGGAGTATTTGCAATATTTAAGTCATGCAGATTGTTTGATGTCAAACGGAAAAAGAGTTAACAGGACACGTAGGCCTACATCAACCAAATATTTTTCGGTGTATCCCTACGTAATACCAGTGAATACACTCAATGAGGCCCCTTCCTTTACATTACAGATAGCCTACTGACTGAAGCCGCAGAGCTCATAAGTCACGCGGCACGTCCCTCTACGTTATAGTATGATAACGATAACACAAAAACAGTTTTATTCCGCCATTGAGACCATACAGAAAACTTGCACTTCCTAGGTTGCATGTTGAACGTCGCTTACGAGCTGGGGACACTTCTATGCCGCCCCCACCACCTTTAGCACACATTGGATGATTAAATAAAACAGAATTGTAACTCTCAAACAGTTTATTTCAAACAAACATGAACAGTGAAGTGAAGTTTAGTTTATTGGTTTATTTGACAGGGGCCATGTACCAGTTAGCTACAAAGCTATTTTACATCTGTGGACATATTAAAACACATTTCAGACCGGCATAACAAATAAATAAATACCAAAAACACATTATAGACCAGAATAGCAAATAAATAAAAAGCAATGAATAAACAAGAAATAAAGAATGAATAAAACTGGATTAAAGCTGTGGCACAAGGTCAGGAATCAGCTTGGCAGTGTTAAGTTTCTCTCCTTTTCCCTAGTTTCTCTTCTTTCTTTTTCAAACTGAACAAATAAAATCCTTAAACTTCAGATACTATTATATTATATTGCAAACATATCCCCCAATCCTCTCTCTCTCTCTCTCTCAAAAAAGAAGCATGTCTCAGAACTCAAAACAAAAAAAGCCTGAGATATCCCTACCCCCAGTTTTAGAGATAAGAAATTAGAACTTACACCTTGCTCTGTTAAGGATATGGTATTATTAACTAATTTGCATTAACTTCAAGGATTTCAGGACAATTTGTGGTCAGATACATTAAAATGCTGTGCAGTGAGTTGGGAGACTGGCTGGACTGTGTCTGTGTGTGTGTGTGTGTGTGTGTGTTAGTGCCAGGCAGGGAGTCAGACATCTTCTATGATGATATCCTATTAAAAAAAAACAGCATTCCCATGTCCAAGCAGAGCGTCTCCTTGATGATCCTCTGCAGGATCTCCGGGGGAGGACAGGCCTGTCCATCGCTGCCACTTGTTCTGCGGGGCTGAGGAGAGGGGAAACAGAGAATACACCAAATAAAAAATAAATGCAAGGTTTGCTTTGAATGATTTACTGCTTTGGGCAATGGCTTAATATTTAGATATTAGTTGTTTTTGGTCCAAAGCCAACCACTTTGCACTGCACTCACACATGCCATTAGCAAAACCTGTAGCAAATTGAAGGTCAGTCAGATGAGTGGTTCAAGAGTTACACAGGGAGGCAACCATCTTCATGAGCAGCCAATATGAACAGAGAGAAAATTATGCAATATGTATGAGTAGTGAGAAAATTATGGATACAGTGTATAATGACATTTGTTGTTTTTGGTCCAAAGCCAACAACTTCTCACTGCTCTCACACATAGTAGCAAATTGATGGTAAGTCAGATGAGTGGTTCAAGAGTTACACAGGGAGGCTACGCTGGATGCATGAAGTGAAAACCATTTCTGCCGTAACAATTAACTTCCACTGTGATCAATGGAACTGGTTACACCACTGCAGTGCAGTGAACATCCTAAAAACAAAATAGACCACTCTTTCATGTGCTCATGATATAAATTGACTTAATGTTAATGTAAAGCATCCTGTGTAGCCCGTGGGTTATGCATGGAATAGACAAACAGGGTAACAGACAGGCCTTCCATGCATTAATAGATAGATGTTGGCAAATGGCAAAGTACATTCTTTATTACCTTTCTCTGCTCAATGCTTCAAGGGTGGGACCAACATGCGTTGATGGCGAGGGTGTTCCAGCTTGTTCTGTTGGGGTACAGAAAGAGAGGGTGAGGTTTAACTACTATCTTCATGAGCAGCCAATATGAGCAGAGAGGAAAATACTCAATGTTTCTTTTGTATAACTTATTACTATGTGGGCAAATGGCAAAGTACAATGTAATACCTCTCCCAGCATGCAGCCTCCAGGGTTTGGCTGACATGTGCCACAGATGTGCTACCTTGACTTGTAGGGCTACAAGCGGGGTGGGGGTGGGGGGGGGGGGGGGTGGGGTGTTGGGTTAGCAATCATCTTCATGATCCCCCAATATGTATGAGTAGTGAGGAAATTATGGATACAGTATATAATTGGCTTAATATTAAGATATTTGTTGTTTTTGGTCCAAAGCCAACCACTTCGCACTGCTCTCACACATGCCATTAGCAAGACCTGTAGCAAATTGATGGTCAGTCAGATGAGTGGCTCAAGAGTTACACAGGGAGGCTACGCTGGATGCATGAAGTGAAAGCCACTTCTGCCGTAACAATTAACTTCCACTGTGATCAATGGAACTGGTTACACCACAGAAGGCAGTGCAGTGAACATCCTAAAAACAAAATAGACCACTTTTTCATGTGCTTATGACATAAATTGACTTAATGTCAATGTAAAGCATCCTGTGTCGCCCACGGGTTTTGCATGGAATAGACACACAGGGTAACAGACAGGCCTTCCATGCATTAATAGATAGATGTTGGCAAATGGCAAAGTACATTCTTTAATACCTTTCTCTGCTCAATGCTTCAAGGGTGGGACCAACATGTGTTAATGGCGAGGGCAAGAAAGGTGTTCCAGCTTGTTCTGTTGGGGTACAGAGAGAGAGAGAGAGAGAGAGGGTGAGGTTTAACTACCAGCTTCATGAGCAGCCAATATGAGCAGAGAGGAAAATACTCAAAATTTCTTTTGTATAACTTATTGCTATGTGGGCAAATGGTAAAGTACAATCTCTAATACTGTACCTCTCCATGCATGCGGCCTCCAGGGTTTGGCTGACAGGTGCCACAGATGCGCTACGTTGACCTGTAGGGCTACAGGAAAGGGGGGGGGGGGGGGGGGGGGGGGGAACACCCAATATGTATGAGTAGTGAGGAAATTATGAATACAGTATATAATACTTCAGTAGGGATCCCTGCAACAGCTGTTGGCACCACCACCTCCAAATAGACAACATATCAACCTGTACAGTAAAAAGATGAACTATGCATATGAATATTGCATATTCAATTTCTACGCCGAGAGGAGCTAGAGCGAGGCGAAGCGGTTATCAATCGACCTAAAAACTGCTGTACAATCACCACAATGACTCTTAAGCTGCTAAATAAAGGTAAATTGAACTAAAAATGTTAGTATAGTAGCGTAGCATAGTTCCCTTTTAAAGATCTCCATAGCTTTTTACAAGGTTATAGTACTGGCAATGTACAGAGATGTAGTCCTTTCCTTCAATAGCTAAGTGTATATGGTGAATGTTAACTGTAGGCTCCAAATAGGATGGCTGGAATATTAAAAAAACATATTCCACTACATATTCTTTTAAGATTCAGAAAACTCACCTCCCCAAAATCACACGTCTTTTCCAGTGTGGCGTACATTGCATACTGAAACAAACAAACAAACAAACAAACAAAAAACATCAGGACCTGTTAGTTGGTCTGCAAACGCAATATCAGTAATCATTTTGTAAAATATTGTAGGCTCTCTCACCATCAACATATATACACCACAGTAGACCTGTTCAAAAAAACTTTTTTTGTTATTTTAAAGCCAATTGCTGTGATTCCCATTCTCCAAGCTATGGAATGACCAGATATAAAATTATTTTGATTTTGGACCATGGGAAGGCCTGCCTCATGAGCCATGAAGTTTTAATGCTGATTTTTGTTAAAAACGCCTGAGATTTTGGCCCATTTTGCCTCATAACTTCCATATCATTAGTCATAGAAGATTATGAAAGGTACCATATGAAAGCTGGGGACATGTACTTTCAGGTGATACCCAAAATGTTAGTGATCTAAACAGTCATTGTTGTTTTTAAAGCTAAAAAGGGCTACATTTTAGGCGATTTTGGAGGTTTCAGATCAGACATCACTTCATTTTACCTGTTACATGTACTAAATCAACAAATATAATGGCAAATTGAACTTTGCAATGAAATATATTTACAGTAATAGCATTGGAACATTGAAAATAACATTTTCTGCACATTAGGAACACAAAACCAGGTGTATTAGGTTGAACAGGAAAGTAATTCATAATATACATAGGAACTGTAGACTTAGTTATTTCAATAACATTATCATTTGGTCAGTATGGCTTTCTTGAAGCTGTCAAATTTCCTTGTAATGTACTCCACAACCTAAAGCAGACAAGTTCTCTGTTCTAGATTTGCTGTTATCTCAGTGGCAAAATCAGACATCATTTTCACCCCTCGTTCAGAAACATCATTAGGCCTAGTCCCCTTGATAGACTTCACAAACTTTTCAGCTGAATGGTACCCATACTGGGTTCCCACACATCCTGGAAAACTTAGAAAACCTGAAATCTTAGAGGTGGCTTTTCCAGTTATGGAAAACATCTGTATTGTCCTGGAAAAAATCTGCATTGTCCAGGAAAATTGTAATTGCATTTAATCCCTCATTCAGATTCTTATAGCCCTCGTACAGTATACTGAGGAGATAAATTTATCTTGATTGTGTTTTCAAAATGTATGATGTCAAAGTATGGTAAAAATAGCCTTCTTGAACCCTTTTACTTTAAATAGGCCTATCAATGATTTAGAAACAATATTAGTACTGTATTGGACAAGTATGATGTCCTTTCTGCAGAAAATATAGATTCCACACCAGCATAATTTGACTCCTCTAGCAATGCCCCAACCAGTTAAAACCATCAAGGCTGAACAAAATGGCAAAGTTACACCAACCTGGCTCTACCTTCCTATGCTCTTCCACTTGACTATCATCTCCCTAGAGTACTAGTTAATTGTTTCTCACTAGTGAATGGGCAGAGTCTCTGTACAAAAGAGTGTTGAACAAAGAGCTGTTCAATTGTGTTTTACATGATTTTTGATAGTTTAGTTTGACCAGATGTTCATCCTTGCTAGTTGCAGTCCTTTTGAAGTCCTTTTATTGCAAGTCCCTTCGCTCAGAGACCATCTTGGAGATTTTGACTTAGAGGTGCAAGCCATATCTTCATTAAAGCAAAGTTTTTGGTGTAATATAAGCATAGACCTGTTGCAGGAGCCTGCTGAGCGAGTAGAATGAAATAATTTTGAACATAGATCGACTGTGAACACAAAAGCAAAAAAGCAGTTTACATTGATCCAATGACAAAACATTTTGCATTCGGCCAATGTTGTTTCAAATTCTTTCATTCCACTCGCTATCTAGTGCAATAAGTACTGTATACTCAGACATGCTTGAGTTATGCCTACACCAAGTCTTCACTTTAAGACATTATGAATTTACTCACTGTGCCAGCACAAATGCACCGCATGTTGGTGTATCGTAGCTTTGATAGTTGGTGATCCCTGTCCCAATCAGTCTCATCCAATAAGAAGTGTGATTCTGGCCCTACCAAATCAGTAAGTGTTGTCGATCGATTGATGATGGGGAAACAGACCGTCTGATTTTGCCACTGAGATAACAACAAATCTAGAACAGAGAACTTGTCTGCTTTAGGTTGTGGAGTACATTACGAGGAAATTTGACAGCTTCAAGAAAGCCATACTGAACTAATGATAATGTTATTGTAATAACTAAGTCTCCAGTTCCTATGTATAATATGTAATTACTTTCATGTTCAACCTAATACACATGGTTTTCTGTCCCTAATGTGCAGAAAATGTTATTTTCAATGTTCCAATGCTATTACTGTAAATATATTTCATTGCAAAGTTCAATTTGCCATTATATTTGTTGATTTAGTACATGTAATAGGTAAAATGATGTGATGTCTGATCTGAAACCTCCAAAATCGCCTAAAATGTAGCCCTTTTTAGCTTTAAAAACAACAATGACTGTTTAGATCACTAACATATTGGGTATCACCTGAAAGTACATGTCCCCAGCTTTCATATGGTACCTTTCATAATCTTCTATGACTAATGATATGGAAGTTATGAGGCAAAATGGGCCAAAATCTCAGGCGTTTTTAACAAAAATCAGCATTAAAACTTCATGGCTCATGAGGCAGGCCTACCCATGGTCCAAAATCAAAATAATTTTATATCTGGTCATTCCATAGCTTGGAGAATGGGAATCACAGCAATTGGCTTTAAAATAACAAAAAAAGTTTTTTTGAACAGGTCTTACCCCACAGCTGTTGCTTTGGTACTGGCAAGATGCACCCTGTAATTGAGAAAAAAGAACGCAATTTCTTAACAATGATTATCATTTGATGGCTGTATACAGATCTCCACCCTCAATAGCTTTGATTATGTCATCAAATCACAGTTAACAATCAAGACTGTAGCAGTGTAAGCAACTTGACTAAATGCAAAGATTTGCAGGCACACATTTTACCTCATCAGCCAAACAATTCATAACGTTAGCATACTTTCACAGTTCAGGTTTAATATCTGTGCACAGGTCCATGGCGCCGTTGTGCTTAACCACGTTAACCTTGCTTCTCAATCGTATCGTATTTCATGATGGCTGTATACAGATCTCCACCCTCAATAGCTTAGATTATGTCATCAAATCACAGTTAATAATCAAGACTGTAGCAGTGTAAGCAACTTGACTAAATGCAAAGATTTGCAGACACACATTTTACCTCATCAGCCAAACAATTCATAACGTTAGCATACTTTCACAGTTCAGGTTTAATATCTGTGCACAGGTCCATGGCACCGTTGTGCTTAACCACGTTAACCTTGCTTCTCAATCGTATCGTATTTCATGATGGCTGTATACAGATCTCCACCCTCAATAGCTTTGATTATGTCATCAAATCACAGTTAACAATCAAGACTGTAGCAGTGTAAGCAACTTGACTAAATGCAAAGATTTGCAGGCACACATTTTACCTCATCAGCCAAACAATTCATAACGTTAGCATACTTTCACAGTTCAGGTTTAATATCTGTGCACAGGTCCATGGCGCCGTTGTGCTTAACCACGTTAACCTTGCTTCTCAATCGTATCGTATTTCAAATAACAGTTTTGTTTAGCACTTATATTATGGGGTACTTTCTTTTAGGTAGCGTTAGCTGCTAAGTGTACACCACATACAGTAGGACGAGAGAAGAGAACACGACCCTAACGTTAGCTGCTAACGTTAACGTTATATCTGTCTGTCGAATTCGAATGCAATTAAGATTACAACCTTAATGTCAGTAACCTGACTCCCGCGCAGATGAATGAATACACGAGTGTCTGCGAAAGCTAGGCTACAATGTCAGTGCATGTTGTCGAAATAAACAATATAGCCAACTTACCAACATAATCTTCCTAGCAAGATGTCACCATTGCTGACCACGAGTTAGAGCGGTGTGCGCCATAGCTTTCAGAAATGGATTTGAGAATGACATCATACCCAGTGTCCCTTGCGAAATTCTTCACGATTGGCCAATCTGCAAATTCTTGGAACGCCCATGGGCGTTCTGGCATTAAGGCGGAACCGTCAATACTGCAGCTGGACCCTTCTCGAAATTTCTAGAGAAATGTAAATATTACTACATTCATACCAAACAGGACACCTCAGTAAAGACAGAGAAAGACTTAATTTCAAATGTAAATGTAAAAAAAGTTGGTTTTCATTGGGAGACATGGCGTTATGGATGTGACGTTATGGACGTGACGTCTGGAAAAACCCTCCAAAACGATACAAAACAATTGTGAACGGTGGATTTTAACCTGTAACAAGATAAATAGTAATATAACAATGAAAAATAACTGATAGTATTGCAGCTTTGTGTGTGTTATCACCCACTTATGCCCATTATAAGCCCCTCCATAGACTTACATTATAGCTGAATAGGGTAAAAATTTTAACAAACAGATATCCTTTCGAAACTTGCTCAGTTGAATATTTACATCGAGACAATACTTTTTTGTATTGGAAGTTTTCTGAAAGAATTTGTATGTCCATGTAGGTGAGACTTAAAGTTTTAAGGTGAGGTTTACTTTTTCGTGGAATTGCCCATATATATATATATATATATATATATATATATATATATATATATATGGGCAAATATATATATGGGCATATATATTTTTTTTTGTTTTGTTTGCTTTGTTGATGTATTGCTGGCTATATATATACACACACAGTACATACCGGTATGAAAGTGACATACCAGTATGAAAGTGACAATAATATATTACATACATCCTCTATACTGTAAAATATGATACATATTATCATTATGTCATAGGGTAAAATACTATGCAAATTTCCCAGTGTATAATATTGCATTTCAGTGTGTAATAAGTGTTAAACGTTGCGTTGGATCAAGCAGATTAATGGTAGACAATCAGATGACTCACCGCCTCTGTGAAACTGTGGCCACCTAGATCAGCTGCTGCGGCTCCAGAAGTCAGGTGGTTGAGGAAGATGCTCGTGATGGAGTTGATGAAGCTGGACTTCCCTGCTGCCACTGGACCAGAGACCAGGATGCGGGGGTACTTGACATTTGAATTATTAACCTTCAGTTCCTTGATATGATTGATCATTTCTGTCCTTTTGCTGTTTGTGAAATTGTAAGAAATATTTGAGTATAGTGCAAAGCAACAAGCATGTAAGCATTAAGAGTCAGTTTCTGTAAGAATCATGCGGGTGGTGATACAAACCCTCTTCATATTCCCTTCAAATTTTGAATACCAGTAGACACATGCCTAAAAGGGACAAAACTGTATTTTTAAACATTGAGAATGTTCCTGGCAAAAGTTAGGGCTTCCCAAAATTTCAGCATAATTTTAAGGTACTGAAAATTCTGTTTTTTGCCTTCAAATATCTCGTTGCGCCTGAATCTTACCATCCTGAAATTTTGGCACATAAATGCTGGGGAAATAAACTTTTGAGAAATGATGTCGCTTCTGTGGCATATTGAAGGCACTGTCCTTAAGGGCCTCTTCAAAATGGGACCTTTTACATTTTTGTACCATTCTCGTGTGCCTCTCACAGTTCATATGACACTCAAAACCTTATTAGTTTGTATATTATATACACTTCGGAACCTCCTCTTTTAGAATTTGCATTAAATATATGGGCATGAATTGGTTATGTTAAGCTAGAGGCAATTATTTTAGGCAAATATGAAATGAAGTGCCATTCTAGATGCTCATAGCTCTGTGCGCCATCACACAAACCAGTTGAAATTTGCCTACTTTGTTCGTCTGCAGTCATATTATCTGTGGTCCAAATATCTAGGTGGCTTTTTTTTCTATTATCAAGTAAATGAATTTTATTTAGAGCAGATATGCACCTATGATAACTGCAATGGAGGGTTGTGCTGACTAACCAGATAAGCCAAAGTGGTAGCCTAACCTTGATTGAGCAATTTTTAGACTGTGGATGTGGTGGCACAGTGGTTAGGTCACAGACTAACAACCAGCTGACCAAGGTTCTATTCCCAGGTATCACATCATTTATGTCTTGCTTTTGGTTTAGCAAACAGTTATAAAGATTCACAAGTGATTTTATATAAAAAAATGTCTTTTCATATTTCAAATAAAAATTTTGCCATCAGATTTAAAGAATAAATCTTCAAACAAGAAAAGTATACGCAGCATCTATTGAGCGTTGATAGCACAATGTGTAAAGAAACAGCCTATCACTCTTGTAAGCTAATAAGATGGTGGTTCTATACTTGACTGTCCTCTTACTCCCCTGAGAAAGACACTTAGTTGTGATACTTTTGTATTGTTTGCAATATATTTGAGTGGTAGCCTTCTTTATCTAATAAAGTAATGTCGCCTAATAATTTTCTTACCTATTATTCTTGGGAATGGTCTCCTTTGGGGTAGTAGACTAAAGGTAAATGACCAATATCAAATCAAATGTCTGTAAATGTATCACTTTGTTTGAAACAAAAAAAGAGTTGAACACACCCATCAGACAATCTAGCTATTCAGACACTGCTTACAAAATCTACTTCAAAACTTAGAGCATGAGAATAACACATCCCTCTTCAGATATAAAGACTATATGCTTAGATCAAAGTTTTCTTGAACAATACATTAGGCTCAGAACACTGCTGCAATATGGTTCTGTCAATAATGGGTGTTTATGACAAGTTCAAGAGCCCCAGAGTTTAGGGTATGAGTGAAGTCAAATACATTAGTTCAGAATTTCAGTACTGACAACCAATTTGCAAAAACACCCTGCGGAAAAGGGTGAGTCTGACCATGTGTGTAGGACTACACTTCTCTGTGATGGTGACTCAAAATGTCAATTACCCATAACCACCAGAGGCATCAAGGAAACCCTTATTGAGTTGCTTAGAGTGAGACATAGTATTCAGACATCAACTATGCTAAACGATTGCATATCAGCAATCTCATTTCTTGTGCAATGGAAAACAGTAGCAATCTGATTGTTGAACATGTTTGCTTGACATTCACAATTCAATATTGAATTGTCACACATCCATCCTTATCAATATGTGGAAAATGTCAAGATTCTTTTGATTTCATTACATGGCAGATAATTCTGTTGTTACCCCCATTATTTAGATTCAGTGTTTTTTAGCAAGTCATCTAATTTCTCTTTTCTAGACATTACATGCTGGCAGTTCTTTAGGGTTAGACAATGGATTTTACAGAGAACTGTGTGCTTTACTAGATCACAATAAAAACAAATACACATGATCAAAAGACTATGCAGAGCCTATGTCATTCAATTTGGTCCATTTTGTGAGTGACCTTTTTGAACTTTTCCCAGGTGACTCAAAAAATGATATCATAGCAATTTGGCCCAAAATACATGAATGTCTTTCCTAAATCTGAGCTTTTGATTATGTGGCCACACACATCTCAAGGGAAGGTGTGCAAAATTATACCTCAATATCTCGAATATTTCTATGAAAACCATGCCTTTGAATGCACCCCACCTATTCCATAGCAATGCCTGTGAGAATATTTGGAAACTTCAAACTATAATACCACCAAAACTGTTGGAGACTCAAGCATGCCTTTGTACGAAAACAGTCCAGGTGCTAAGCTTAAAATTAGGGTGCCTCCAACATGGCTTCAATACTGACATGTTTTTTTTTTTTTCCAGCTTTGTCCACATGATGGTGCTGTTTTCAATTTCACGTATTTCTAGAGGAACTAT
This sequence comes from Sardinella longiceps, assembly GCA_027497455.2. Taxonomy (NCBI): domain Eukaryota; kingdom Metazoa; phylum Chordata; class Actinopteri; order Clupeiformes; family Clupeidae; genus Sardinella; species Sardinella longiceps. The sequence continues at coordinate 28,767 of JAODXP020006883.1, read as the reverse complement.
CAATGTATGTGATTCATGCAGTTAATAAATGGCATTTAATGATTAATAAAGCAAAATGCCTCCAAGATATTTATAATACAAATAGATTAGATACATGCCAACATAATAAAAATTGTTTCAACCTTTTTTACTGATGGCGCACAAAGATATGGTCCTCTAATTTCAATGTCAATTTCATATTTGCCAAATGAAACATCCTCTCCATCAGTACTTGAAAATTTTGCAATCTTCAACCAATTATATTTCAAAACAGGACCTCCCAATGTGCTCATATCTTTATGATTGAGCAAGGTTACGTGTTTACACAAGCAGTGAGAGGCCCTGAAACAAGCCAAAACTGAAAAGTTGAGTTTTGAATGACCAGTTGAGCTACTGACCATCATAAAAATATGGCTCAAAAGTGTTGGTTCCATGCTTTGATTTTGCCAAATATCAGAGTGCTGTCTTGAAAGCCCACTGAAATATGGACAGGCAAAGTTGTGCATTTTGAAAAGCATCAAATTTCCACCTTTGCCATGAGTCATTTCAAAAGTCCCTAGCTTTTTTTAGGAAAGGTCCAAAATGTTTAAATTGTTATTTTTAAATATCTATCCCATATATGTATCTATGAGAATTTTTTCATTGAGATCTGAGGAGGGTTTGTATCAGCCCCTATGGAAATCCGCATGAGTCTTACAGAAACTGACTCTTAAACATTAAAACTAGGGTAGGAGATCCTGGAAAACAAGTTTGAGCTAGCTAGAAGCTGAAGCCCTAGATTCCAATTTTCTCCAGATTTTCCCTGAAGCCACGCCTCCAGAGGACAGGAATGAATGGAGGGAACAAAATTCAATCATTTCGACTTGTTTAAAATGATTGGTGTTTTTCAGTACAGTTTGTTCCACAAGTGACTAACAAATTAGTTTTGTGTTGGACCATGTAATTCATTGGTTACAATTGGGCCATTCCGTGTGAAATCAACAAATGCATTCCGCCTGACCCTCTTGGATTTTCTTCAAACTTTAGGTGCCTAATGCCATCATACCCATCAGCAATTGTGCAAAATATTAACCTTGTATCTACTTTACTTTCTGAGATATTGGCCCTTAAAAAACAGGGTCTTGATCAGGGAAAAATTCATTTTTTTAACTTTGTTAATTTCTGTTGGCCATTACTTACACATACTTCATGTTAAAAAATTGAAAATTTCAGGCGTTGTTGCATACATGTAGACGTTCTGAATTGTCAAATATTTCAGCTTAGAGTAAGACAATTGCCAAGTTATGGATTCCTGAAAATGGTATGAACACAAAATGATGGCCACTTTTGATGACAATATTTCCACACTGAAGCATATGAGATCTCCGATAATTAAATACGTATCACTTCAGTAGTCATGTTTTATTGAACTGGAGGAATAATTTGGAAATAATTCAAACTTATTGATTTATGGCACTTCAAAATTGACAAAGATAATATTGGATCCAACTTTTAAGTGTATTTACAATTTTACTGGTAGAGTCAACCATAAAAACAAAAACATCAACTTAAAGAACAGTTTCTAGACTCTGAATGCACCGAATTTCAAAGTGGTACCCAAAAGAAAAGTAAATAAAAGAGTCTGTCAAAGACAGCTTTCAAGGCATGGGGTGATTGATTTATTTCTGCCTTTCTAACCATGTTCTGTTTTGTTTATGTAGCCATGTGCTTTTGGTACCTTTGCCACAGTCCCTCCCCCTTCACAGAACTAAGTCTCCACCCTTTACCTAATTCTAGCAGGACTGACATCAACTATCGACTCTAATAACAAGAACAACATTATTTTTTATATACTACTACTACTACTACTACTACTAATAATAATAATAATAATATAAAATTATTATTATTATTATTATTATTATTAGTAGTAGTAGTAGTACTGATAATAGTAATAACCTCTTCTAGTACCCCAGGGAAAAGTGGAATAATCAGTGTATTTAGTTGTCTAAAGCAATTTCTTTAGAATTTATTTTCATTTTATTTTTATTTTATTTCCTCAATAAACATATGAGGAGTGGGATACAGATGTGGAAGATCTAAACGTTTGTGAGCACACTTGCTTTGATTTATATGGAAAGCATTTTATCAGTGAGTAAGTCAAACAGATGTAATAGACCTAGTGTTCACAACTGCCAAGGAGGTCATGTTTTTTGCCAGCGTGTGTATGTCTGTGTACAAGACAATTCAAAACTACACAGATTTGGATGATATTATTGGGACCATTCACATTCAGTTTAGATAACAGTTGTAACAGATCATGCCTGAATGATCTGTAGTCCAGTACACGAAATAGCAATTATAAAATATATCTTTGACCCCTTTACCCTAAAAGTAATCTGCTCATTTTGAGTACTCTTCTAGTTGAGAGATTTAATTCTTTCATTGATTGCTCATTTGCTTAGTACTAACAGCAGTGCTGTTACAATGCAAGATCTTAATGTTGTCAAGAAAATGACTAGTTTATTTTGATATACTTCTCTATCATGGTGGCTGAGATTCTAGCCTGAACCCAATGGTGGCAGTAATCTAAGGGCTCCGCCCACAACCAACTCTAGTGCCCTTTGAAAAAAAGTCATTACCCATGAGCCCTAGTGCCTGCTGAGACTTTCTTTTTTTCATTTCCATTGTTAAATCATGTGCTACAATTTTAACGTTTAAGCCAAGGCCTATTACCTAGAAGCTAGAATGTGGGTACAGCGAGAATGTATGTCACAATGCATGTATTTTGAACTTAGTTACCCCGATTAAGTCAAGGGTTTCATTATGTATGTTGGTTTGTGCTTTACAGTCAGGGTTATCAGGCATTAGTTCATTCTCATTCTTATTACCTAAAATATCTAAATTTAGTAATGGATTGAAAAAATGTTTTTCCAGCTGACAGCCATAATAATGGTAGTAGATAATAATAGAATAATAGAAGTTGAATCACTATAGTCTATACCCTGGTCTGGATTTTCACAACTACAACTTTACAGACATTGGGATATTCTTTACCTAAAGTGCTCAATTTTAGAAACAATTTGAACAGGTGTCGCTTCCACTGACAATTGTAGTTATAACATGAATTTGGATTTGAATAGATTAAAATTATTAACATTGCTGATAAGTCAATTCACTATACTAAACTGCAAAGGCAGTAATGCTACAAAAAGTTGCAAAATACTTTGATAAAATATCTACCATTTATTAATCATCTATCAATTAAACTATCTATCAATCAATTTGCAAATATTTGAAGAGATTGCAATGCTGGTCCTTTTAGGCCCATGACAATAAATCTGAATTTTCTGTCACCTGCCGATTTATGCTCCATTTTAGTGATCAGTCATAAGAAGTTTTAGTTTCTTACAATTATAAGCCATCTCATATTAATTCTCAGGATCACAGACTGCATTTCCTTTGAGCATATTAAAGTTACAGCTATACATTCAATGTATGGTAATGTGGTATTTGAAGTAGCCTATCTTTAGAGATTGTGCACAAAAAACAATTTGTGATAATCCACCATGAAGCCGTGATGACCAGGAAACCAACAATAATCATGATCAACAATAGCAGGCAAAATGCTCATTAATAATAAAAAGAAGCCTTTAAAAGAAGAAACCTCATTGGCTAAACATACAAGGAATAGGCAGACACCAAACACCCAATGAAAAGCCTAATTGATGAATAAAGGGAGGGGCAGAACCTAGGCCCAGAAGCACATGGCTATGTGGGCAAAGTAGTCCATAGCAACCAAGGGACCAAATAAACAAACACACCTAGCATCGAAGGCAGAAAAACCAATCACCAAGACTGTGAAAGCCATCTTTGATATAGTAATTTATGTGGTTTGGCTAAAGGTACCATTTCAATATCTTGAGCATTTGCAAAATAAAACATGGGCTTTGTGGTGGTAACTTTGATTTTAAGGTACACTCAACCAGTAATTTGGAAAATATGCTTAAACTATAGGTCTTAATTAATTTATATCATCTTTAATGTCTCAAAACTCAAAAGCTGTTATTAATATCAAATATTTACCTACTTGAACATAATGTACAATAACTTGTGTGAACTACATAGAAATACTAAAGATCTGATGTCATTCATGTACAAGATACAGTACTTTGAAATAGATAGGAAAAAATGAACATGTAATTTTTTTGCCATTTTCAGCAAAGCATTATTCAGCAAATGTGCTACCGTGAAAGGTGTACTTCACAGTGTAAAGACACATACTACTTTAGAATATGTCCTGAAAGTTTCATAAATGTAGCATGAAAACTCCAAGAGTAACGCTTTGTGGAACATGGATATTTTCTCAGAGCTCCACTTTCTTGACACGCGACCCCCTTTTTAAGACCCCATATCTCAACAACTATACAAGATACAATGGTAATATTTCACATAGTAGGTCCTGGGTATGGTAACATTATTCACATAAAGTTTGAAGCAAATCCAAGATGGTCAGGCGGAATTTTTGTCTCAGATTTGTTGATTTGGCACGGAATGACCCAATTGGGTTGAGAAGGTAATTTTTAAGCAATACAGTAATTTCCACACTAAGCATTAGGCTTACACTCACCCCCACTCCACTTTCCTCCAGGCAGTGTCTGTCACTGGAAAGTAAAACAAATCATGAAACAGATATACAGTAGAGATATGCAGCAGGAAACACCCAATTTTCTAACTCTAGGGGAAATAGCAAAGGAGGTACTTCCCTACGGCCACGGATATTTGTGCAGGTAATCAAGTTTGTCTGGACAAATAGTTTTAAAAAATTTGTTGATGTTAAAGCTTACATGTAGGCTCTTGTGGTGGCACATTTTTCTGAAACATAGAGACAAGGATGTCAAGAATGTGCTTAAATTTACAGTTCATGTGGAATTCTGAAATGAAGAATGACTGCAAAAGCTGTGTGTGTGTGTGTGTGTGTGTGTGTGTGTGTGTGTGCGTGAGTGTGTGTGTGAGTGAGTGTGAGTGAGAGAAAAAGAGAAAGAGAGAGACAGCCTGCTGCCAGTGAGTGTGAATTTGTGTGTGCAGATGGCAAGTGTGCTCGTGCATGGAAGTTGCTGTTGCATAACTGCGCCACTGACTACATGTAGTACACCTCTCAGTCATCAGTGGGCACTGAGCCTAGAACAATGACCATAATTCCCTTCACCTGAAATCATTTCCCGACACAATCTGATAACATTAGATACTATTGTAGTTATTGTCCCTGATTCAAAGATTAAAGTGATAATTCGGTATCATTCAATCACATACATGACTTGTTGCTGTTCTAGATAGCGAGGAGAATCAGAGACTTTGGAACCTCATTGCGTTAATGCAAATGAGCAGTTTACAGTGAATCGACCGCAAAACTAATCTTACTTTAATTTTCGAAGGTTTTTGGTGGTGTTGACTCAGTGTAAACTGCTCTTTTACATTTTGTTTTGGCCCTGAGCCTGCTCGTAAGTAACATTCAGTAAAAAGAGGGTCGAAACATATTTGCATACATGTTTGGTCTTGGGTTTTCCATTTTTTCTTTCATTCTCCTCGCTGTCTGCTCATAAAAGGGGGCTATGACTGAAGGACCGAACTATCACTTTAGGTCTTTTCAGGATTCTGCTAAGTAGCCTTGTAGAAGGGCCATTCCGTGTGAAATCAACAAATGCATTCCGCCTGACCCTCTTGGATTTCCTTCAAACTTTAGGTGCCTAATGCCATCGTACCCATCAGCAATTGTGCAAAATATTAACCTTGTATCTACTTTACTTTCTGAGATATTGGGCCTTAAAAAACAGGGTCTTGATCATGGAAAAATGCAGTTTTTTAACTTTGTTAAGTTCTGTTGGCCATTACTTACACATACTTCATGTTAGAAAATTGAAAATTTCAGGCGGTGTTGCATACATGTAGACGTTCTGAACTGTCAAATATTTTAGCTTACAGTAAGACAATTGCCAAGTTATGGATTCCTGAAAATGGTATAAACACAAAATGATGGCCACTTTTGATGACAATATTTCCACACTGAAGCATATGAGATCTTCAATAATTAAATATATATCACTTCAGTAATCATGTTGTATTGAACTGGAGGAATACTTCGGAAAGAATTCAAACTTTTTGATTTGTGGCACTTTAAAATTGACAAAGATAATATTGGATCCAACTTTTAAGTGCATTTACAATTTTACTGGTAGAGTCAACCATAAAAACAAAAACATCAACTTAAAGAAAAGTTTTTAGACTCTGAATACACCAAATTCCAAAGTGGTACCCAAAAGAAAAGTACATAAAATAGTCTGTCAAAGACAGCTATCAAGGCATGGGGTGATAGATTTTTTCTGCCTTTCTAACCATGTTCTGTTTTGTTTATGTAGCCATGTGCTTTTGGTACCTTTGCCACAGTCCCTCCCTCTCACAGAACTGAGTCTCCTCCCCAATTTTAGCAGTACTGACATCAACTATCGACTCTAACAACAAGAACAACATTATTTTGTATATACTACTACTACTTATAATAATAATAATAATAATAATAATAATAATAATAATAATAATAATACTGATAACAGTAATAACCTCTTCTAGTACCCCAGGGAAAAGTGGAATAATCAGTGTATTTAGTTGTCTAAAGCAATTTCCTTTTATTTTAAATTTTTAATTTAATTTAAAAATATATATATATTTTTATTTTTAATTTCTAAAGCAATTTTAGTTATTTTCATTAACTAATTTTATTTTATTTCCTCAATAAACATATGATGAATGGAATACAGATGTGGAAGATCTAAAAGTTTGTGAGCACACTTGCTTTGCTTTATATGGAAAGCATTTTATCAATGAATAAGTCAAACAGATGCAATAGGCCTAGAGTGTTCACAACCACTAAGGAGGTTATGTTTTTTGCCAGCCTGTGGATGTCTGTGTACAAGACAATTCAAAACTGCACAGATTTGGATGACAGTATTGGAGCAATCAAGAACTGATTCAGTTTCTATGACAGTTGTAACGGTTGATGTCTATAAGATCTGTAATCCAATACACAAACTAGAATTTAAATTATATTTGTGATTGCACGAGTACAATTATATTTGTACTCTCTCAGTGCTTTTCTAGTTCAGACATTTAATTCATTCATTGATTTTCAGTTACTTTGAATTGACAGCAGAGCGGTCACAAAGCATGTTCCAAATGTTGTCAAGAAAATGACTAGTTTATTTTGATATACTTCTCTATCATGGTGGCTGAGCTACTAGCCTTCTGAACCCAATGGTGGGAGTAATCTAAGGGCCCCGCCCACAACCAACTCTAGTGCCCTTTGAAAAAAAGTCATTACCCATGAGCCCTAGCGCCTGATGAGACTTTCTTTTTTTCATTTCCATTGTTAAATCATGTGCTACAATTTTAATGTTTAAGCCAAGGCCTATTACTTAGAAGCTAAAATGTGGGTACAGCGAGAACGTATGTCACAATGCTTGTATTTTGAACTTAGTTACCCTGATTAAGTCAAAGGTATCATCATGTATGTTGGTTTGTGCTTTACAAATATGGCTATTCAGATTTTGGTTCATTCTTCTATCTTAAATTGTCCAGATTTGGTAATGACTTGCAGAAAAGTCATTCCTACTGGCAACCATGGTAGCATATATTTGGATGTATGTCATACATTAAAATTTAATGTGTTCATAAGTCAATTTACTATACTATTATACTCTAGTCTGAGTTTTGCAAGTAAAACTCCACAGGCATTGGGTAAACTTTCACTCAAAATCTCAATTTTAGAAAAAATTTTGAGAGCGTGTCACTTCTGCTGACAATTGTGTTTATAACATTTAGTTGAATTTGAATAGATATGATCATTAACATTATTAACATTGCTGATAAGTCAATTCAGTATACTAAAGAAGAAAAAAATGGCTAAAAAAATTACAAAATATTTTGATAAAATTTCTAGGTTATTATTTATTTGTCATCTATCAATTAAACTATCTATCAATCAATTTGCAAATATTTGAAGAGATTGCAATGCTGGTCCTTTTAGGCCACTGACAATAAATCTGAATTTTCTGTCACCTGCCGATTTATGCTCCATTTTAGTGATCAGTCATAAGAAGTTTTAGTTTCTTACAATTATAAGCCATCTCATATTAACTCTCAGGATCACAGACTGCATTTCCTTTGAGCATATTAAAGTTACAGCTATACATTCAATGTATGGCAATGTGGTATTTGAAGTAGCCTATCTTTAGAGATTGTGCACAAAAAGCAATCTGTGATAATCCTCCATGAAGGCGCGATGACCAGGAAACCAACAATAATCATGATCAACAATAGCAGGCAAAATGCTCATTAATAATAAAAAGAAGCCTTTAAAAGAAGAAACCTCATTGGCTAAACATACAAGGAATAGGCAGACACCAAACATCCAATGAAAAGCTTAATTGATGAATAAAGGGAGGGGCAGAACCTAGGCCCAGAAGCACATGGCTATGTGGGCAAAGTAGTCCATAGCAACCAAGGGACCAAATAAACAAACACACCTAGCAACGAAGGCAGAAAAACCAATCACCAAGACTGTGAAAGCCATCTTTGATATAGTAATTTATGTGGTTTGGCTAAAGGTACCATTTCAAAATCTTGAGCATTTGCAAAATAAAACATGGGCTTTGTGGTGGTAACTTTGATTTTAAGGTACACTCAACCAGTAATTTGGAAAATATGCTTAAACTATAGGTCTTAATTCATTTATATCATCTTTAATGTCTCAAAACTCAAAAGCTGTTATTAATATCAAATATTTTCTTACTTGAAGATAATGTACAATAACTTGTGTGAACTACATAGAAATACTAAAGATCTGATGTTATTCGTGTACAAGATATAGTACTGTGAAATAGATAGGAAAAAATTAACATGTAATTTTTTTGCCATTTTCAGCAAAGCATTACTCAGCAAATGTGCTACCATGAAAGGTGTACTTCACAGTGTAAAGACACATACTACTTTAGAATATGTCCTGAAAGTTTCATAAATGTAGCATGAAAACTCCAAGAGTAACGCTTTGTGGAACATGGATATTTTCTCAGAGCTCCACTTTCTTGACACATGACCCCCTTTTTAAGACCCCGTATCTCAACAACTATACAAGATACAATGGTAATATTTCACATAATAGGTCCTGGGTATGGTAACATTATTCACATAAAGTTTGAAGCAAATCCAAGATGGTCAGGCGGAATTTTTGTCTCAGATTTGTTGATTTGGCACGGAATGACCCAGAAGTTAGCTTGCTGAACTTGCAGCACTAGTGCAAGTATTAGTGTTTGTCAGAAGATTTTCACCCCAGAATTATAAGTTACTTAAGTATAAGTTAAAAGAGAAGTTCAGTTTGTATTATGTTCAGCCCGTTTTCTTCCATTCTGAGGCAGACTGGGCAGTTCTAAATGAGCCAAATACTGCATCGAGATAGGACCAATCGTTACAATTTTGGTGTGATTCTATTTCATTCTAGGGACTCCAGAAAGGGGCTAAATGTGATAAAAAAATCACATATATATATATGTGATAAGAAGTATAAATAATCATATATACTTCAATTACGAGTATAATCAATGTTTCAATGTTATGTGCACTTTTGAATGTCATGTAAAAGTAAAGTAGGAAAGTAGGAAAGTAAAGTGCAGTCTACAGGTCTATATTGAAAGGTTTGATCATATCCTTTAACAGTGTGAAATTCAATGGAATTCTCACTATACTGACATTGAGCCTTCAAGGAATAGTTTTAAGTAGAAGAAGAAAGTGAGTATTCCTTTAACATACCTCCTTCTTCTTCTTAAACAGTGGCATGATCCCACAGCTGATTTAAACCTGAAAAGAGCAAGATACACAAAATGTTCAAAATATTCAAAATCTCTCCTCCACAAGCATACACACTCGTACACCTACTACACACATTCATTCAGATGCATAACCTTGTCTCTCTTTTTCTCTCTCTCTTACACACACACACACACACACACACACACACACACTAGGGTGCATCAGTTGCCCCACTTTTTAAAAATTTTGTGAAATTCAACTTGTACCTAGAATCATTTTTTTACACTTACTAAAATAAACTTCCATGAGAAATTTCATCAAATTTGATGAATGTCTAAGGGGTCCACCGAGCCTCTGAAGTTTTCTATTAAAACCGGGCCGAAAATATCAGTTTTTCTCAAATAACGCCAAAAATATTGGATTTAGCCCTATAATGTCAATGAGAGTTGAATATAAATATGGACATTGCGCATCTTTTGGTACTAGTAGTATGTCTGTATCTTCTTGACTTTCCGAGATATGACAATTGTGTCAATTTTTCTGTTGAAAACAATGTAAATTGCCTCAATAACAGCAAAGTAGGCCAACAATGAAATCTGAAATCTACTTGATTCATTTGCAAAATCATAAAAGGCAATTACTATAACAACATATAACTTAATTATTTTATTTTGGAACTATGAACACCATAAACTTTAAAATCATAGATAAGCTACAAATCTTTTAAAAACGTAGGCCTATAAGTTGCATAAAAATCACAATTCTGAATATGATATGGCTGGGTGCTAAAAGTGTTCAAATAGGCTATAGGTAGAAACAAAAATGCAAAATATGTTTCCAATACATGATGATTTAGGGGTGCCACCTAACATCTGTTTTTGTTGGATGATGTCGTAAAAAAGTGCTCAATAGTCACAATTGAGATTTGAAGTAAACAAGACTGCAGCCAAAGAAAACTGAGGATTTTGTTTTTATCTAAGCAATATGTAATAATAGGCCTAGGCTACATACCCATCATATCAGTAGTTGTGTCTTTGTATTCTACTCAATTCAATTGAATTTATAGGGATTTGGTGCTCATTAGGCTACATCCAACATTAGCTAGCAAAAGCAAACCAATGAGGCATGTGGAGTGATCAATGCCCAGTTGACATGCAAGTTGCTGCTGGACTGGTACTGTGCTGACATGGCAAAGTGGCGGGTTTGAGACTTGTGAGTGGTCAAACTGATTTTGGCTACATTGGTGCCATGACCTGGATGGGAGTGAGGATTTATTGCCTGGGCAAGCTGGCGGTAGTATGTGGTAAATCCTCACACCCCTAGCCTTAAGAAGGCTTCTAACCATCAAGGCTTATTGGAAGTCTTTGCAAAATGGTGGTTAGAATGTTCAACTGCCATGCCTTGAGTTTGTTGTAGATGTAGTTGAGGTCTGTGATCTGTGTAAGACCAACTTTGACTGCAATGGTGCTGTGAATCTGATGGCAGTGAGTATTTACAGGTTTGGTTTTATGGACATTGCACATGGTGCAAACAGTTTAGTTTAAGACCATGACTACTTTCAACTCTGGTTTATATGCGTATTCCAATGGCAAACTGACCAAAATGCATATCTCGAAAACCGTTGAAGCTACACATATAAAACTGGTACCAAAATATGCGTAATAGCCACATTTATATTCAAATTTCATTGATACTATAGGGCTGGAGGCATTATTTTCAAAGTTATTTGTGAAAAACTGTTTTTTTCTATGTGTTGTCGAGGTAATGACTTTAAAGGCTTGGTGGACCCCTTAGACATGATTCAATCCAGAAAATATTTCACAGATACTCTTTTCTTTACTATTGTCATATTTTAAAATTGGGTACAAGTTGAATTTCCAACATTGGGGCAACTGATGCACCCTAACACGCACCCACCTTCAAATAGTTTTATGCCTTTTAACTTTCAGCTGTGAAACAAACACACATGCAACCCATGAGCTACAGATCTGAAAAATCTATCCACTGTATTTAGTTTTGATCCTTTTCTCTTACCTGAATGAGCGCTTCTGTCCTGAGTCAGAATTTTGTATGATGGTCCATATGTTACGCTGTTTGTGTGGTCGGACACCTTGCTTTCAATCTATGTCGGTGCCTGTCCTCTCTTATCAGTTGGTGTGTCTGTCGTTTGGTCGTTTCAAACGTGTGTGTGTGTGTCCTCACATTGCTTCAGTGTTGTAATAACTCCCCTTTGACCTCTTCTGCTCTCTTCCTATCTTCTTATTACAGTAACTGATGACCCATAATCAAAGCAGTATAAGACACAGGGGGCGAACAGAGGACTTTAAACCTCACTCACTCACTCACTCACACACTCACACACACACCGTATAAACCACTGGACCTTCTCCAGGTGTGTGTGTGTGTGTGTGCCAGTGCGACTGGGCATACAGTAGGTAGCTAATAGTATTAGCCTAATGTTACAACTAGGCTACTTGAACATCTCAGTGTCAAATCTGCCGTCCATCCCCTGCGTCCCATCAACCTCCATCAATGTAGGAACCACAACACTGTATCAAAGGCTGAGTATGAGCTAAAGTCAAGTCACTTTTATTTATATAGCACATTTCATGTACATATAGTTTAGCCAAAGCGCTATAAAAATAAACAATATAATAATAATAATAATAATAATAATAATAATACATAAAGGATATTTGAGGAGCTTCCGCCCTTGAGCTAGCACATTCCTAGCTACTCGCAAAAGGTTGCTGAGGTCAAATGAATAAGGATATCAGGAAAGGGAGAGTTTTATGATCTCTCAAGTGTCTCATTTTTGGTGGTGTACGTGCCACCTTGCCACCCATCAACACACCCACAGTATGTGAGATGAACTGAGCTTAGAAGTCCAACTCCTTGGTTAGAGGCGTTCCTAAGATGAGGGGTGTGAGGAATTTGTCACGTACTGCCGGCAAATAACCTTATACTAATACGCTATTATATTCTGACAGCACGGTCATATATAAAGGTTTTATAGCAGGGTTATTTGGAACTATTGCTGTAACTATTCATAACTGAAACTGAAGCTACAAGTTGGGAAAACTGGTCATCAATCTCTACAAGTTGGAAACGGCAGAGGTTGCTAAGTTTGCCACTTGTCCATTGGCTTGGTTTGCGTGAGTGTTTTTTTTGGCTAGCCGGTCAGCAGAGGGTGGCAACACCACGTGGTCTTTGGCGAAGTTGAGGATGTGTTTCAGTGCAGACAGCAACAGCTCGTCCACATCATTGATCAGCTGCGTCTCCTCATAGTAATTCCTTATTGGGAAGATCATGTTCTTAGGGATTCCAAGTTTCATACTGCACTCCTCCATCTGAACACACACACACACACACACACACAGGCATGTTTCACTTTGTGAAGTCTTAATTAAAACATCATTATGCAGTTTGTGTTGTAAAACTAACCTTCCAAACATTTTTCAGTCTTACTGGCACTGCGAAAACATGCTAATTGCTGTTTGATGACACTGCAGTTAGTACTAGCATGCTCTAACTGTTTTTCTTCTTCTTCTTTTTTGTGGGGGTTTCCTATCCTCCACCTAGAACTGTACAGTGCATATCCTGGATGGCTGGTGAGAATAAATCTTGTGTGTATCCACCCCTCATACGACTATGTCATCCAAATAAATTTGGAGATGGTATCAAAACAAATTGACAAAAAGATACTGAAAATAGAGATTGCATGTTCCTTTAATCCAAGTGTCAGTTACTCTATATACACACTAAAATACATACATACATACACACCTTATCTTTGATTTTCTTACTCCTGTAGAACGAGTTTGATGTCCTTGGCCACCTCAGGACACGTCTCATCAATCTTAGTGAGGACTGCCACCTGAGGAATTCCTGTAGCAATGAATAGATAGATAGATAGAGATGCACACACATACACATGCCCAAATGTGAAAAATGATTTCTCTCATATACTGAATTACTTTCGTAAAGCATGTAGTGAAATTGCATTCAGAAAGAAAAAGAAAGATAGTCGAGACAGAAAATAAAATAAGTAAACAAAAGCTATTAAACAAGGCTATTAATGTCCATTTAGATCCACTTCCCCCAAACTTGCTGGATACATGCACATTCTGATAGGTTTATCAAAAGGTGTACACCACCTATTTCAATCTGATTCGAATTGTAATCTGATTGAGCACAATTGGCTCAGATGGCATGTGTACATGAGGAGTTTTCAGTCAGTTTCAGCACATAAACAGATTAAAATGATGCCTAAAAACCTAGGGACTGTATCAGCAATTTGAATCCCTGCTGCCACCGTTGTGTATAATTAAGTTTCTCTTCTTGTCTTGAACTACCGTAATTTCCCGACTATTAGCCGTGGCTTATACATTGATTTTGCAAAATTTCTTCCACTATGAGGTTAAAGCAGGGGGCCAGGTAATATGGTAATATGGTGGGTTTTTTAACTTGCATAAGACACTGTCCTGCGGCTTATACACAATGCGGCTTACATGTGGGAAAATTACTGTAATTGAAGTTGAGGTACTTCACAACTCACCCAAATATGCAGCTTTGTCCCTGACTTCACTCATTTTGTTGATAGTGGCCTCAGGAATCAAGGAGACCTTATCGGCTGGTATGACGGTGATCAAACAATGGATTTGATCATTCACTGTGGGCCTTTTGTTGTACCTGTTGTCATTCTCTGACAATGCGTAAGTTGGAATGAACTAGAGAGAGAGAGAGAGAGAGAGAGAAAGAGTCATATAGAGTGTGATATAGTGTTGAATCTGTAATTTTTGTAATAGAAAACCTTTTTTTAATGGATTTACTATTGGACTAAATGACAACAAAGAAATTGGTAATTTTCAAGGATTGAATTTGAGTTGAAATAATATTCATTTTTTTTCAATCAAAAATTTGATTTGATTAAATCTTAAGAACATCTTTCTCAGCAAAAAATTCCTCAAGATTTAGCTTCTTACAACCATCGTAGATGAAAACTACCCTTTTCCTAAAGTTAGATTTTATTAGATTTTCAACATGTTATTAGGAACACCCAAAGATATCGAAATGATTTGGAAAAACCCTTTGTATCAATTTGTTTAAACACCAACATCTTTGTAAACTAAGTGGTGAAGATATAGCCAGAATTACTGTAGCTTCTTCCGACTATCTTGGACGCCATCTTGAAAATGACCCCTCTCCTGAAGTTAGATTATCTTAGATTTTTAATATGTTAATAAGAAGAGCTAAAGGTATCAAAATCAGTTGAAAAACTTTTTGTATCATTTTTTAGGGGATTATTTTCCATATATTAACCCGTCTAACTTAGAAAAGCCTGAACTGAACCTCCACAGTCATGTAATTACTGAGATTACGCAGCAGGGGGTGATAAAGATCTTTAAACTGGGGCTGCCTGTAAATATGAAACACCATATACAGCTCTGAAGGCTCTGTTTATGGAAAAGTGGTTCAGCTTACTCAAGCCTGCCAGTCTTTTTCCTATTGAGCTGTATCTGTGCATTGATTACCATGTATCCTTCTGTGATGTGTCCTTCCAGCACCTTAATGAGGTCATCTGTGCGGATTCCTTCTGAATGGCTGTTTTCCACACCCATGATGTCACAGATGGCAAAACTCAGGAAGGATTCTGTGTTCGTCTTTTGAATGTAGTGGGTTTTCAGCTAAGAACACAGACATACTGAGTCAAATCACTGTCAGAACAAACACAAATGGACTTTGTAGCTCCACCTCATTGTGTATACTGTAAATACAGACACAATATTATGTGCTGGTCCTCATCCCGTATTTCTACAGACAATGTTTTTGGCTATATTGCAAGCCCTGTAGCCAGCTTTCCTAACCACTATGCTACCACCGGTCCAGTCAATCGTTCATTAATTCACATTCATTAGGTAATTAAGTCAGTCCGACCATTAATGAATTAACTAATTAATTCCTTCCTTGTCATGATCTGATATTGAAAGATGCGGTGGCTCACCCCCTTTGTGAAGCGGCATTATGTTATGTTATGCATAATGTTAGGCAGTCCGTCCATTCATTTATTTGTTCATTGTAATGATCTGACACTGAGAGAGACAGTGACTCACCCCTTTAGTGAAACTACGGCTCCCTATCTGGCTTACAGGGGCCACGCTTGCCATCCGCTCCAGAAAGATGCTCTGGACAGTGTTGATGAAGCTGGACTTCCCTGCACCCACTGGACCAAAGACCAGGCAACGGAGATGCTCAATTTCTGGATTGCTGATCTGAAGCATCTTCAATTCAGCTTTCATCTCCTCCTTTTGGCTGTTTGTAAAGATTATATTGGGGAAAAAAAACACACACTCACACAAAAGATGAATACGGAAACAAACAATAAAAAGACACACATAAAATCAACAGAATCATATATTTCAGTAATTCACTGTAATTCATTTCAAACCCATACAGTATGTACAGTATTTAGATAGAAAGCAGAACATTGTTTGTGATCATTTTGATTGAATTATGACTCAAAAAAAAAAACATGTTTAGAGTTCTACCGTGAGACTATGTTTACGTAAGGCATATTGTGCACAAGCTGAAGGGAGGTGAAGGTCATGCAGTCAAATCAATAAATCAGTGTATTTGTAAAGTGCATAGACAGAATGCCTCAGAAACATGCAGACCACTTTAAAATGCAACACAGCCCGGAGTTTCAACTCACCCCCATTCACATCACGAGTAATAGATCATTTATTGCAGATGGATGCAATTATTATTATCATTCTGAAGAGGTTTCTTACAATATGAATAATAAATACAGACATTTTTTGTTCTATATCAAGAATTTGACCATCTGATTTCACAAAGTAACACTTTGTGCAAACGCTTTCTTTCTAGTGGGTGCTATGCGATCACAATGTTTGAAACATTTTGCTACAGTTTTATTTGACCTTTATTTAACCAGGAAGGTCCCATTGAGGTGTAGACCTCTTCTTCCAGGGAGTCAGGGAGTACAGTTGGCATGTCTGAAGTAGATATTGCAGATTTAATTGTATTGTACCTGACCATTTGTACTAGTAAGCCTTTGTAACTAGTGGTAGTGTGGGTTTGAGTGGAATAGACTTTAGAAATGGTACTGTAGTGTGGGATTGAGGCTTTAGTAGACGTAGTGTGGGATTGAGGATTTACATGGGGTAGTATTGAGTTTGAGAGTGTAGAAGGGGTAGTGTGGACATGCGGTCAGTTACCTTCAGAGGTGACCGCAGAAGAGGAGGGCGGAGTTGAATCTGCATCTGTCTCCTCCTGTACTTCCACAGGCCTCTACCAGGAAACATAAGTGTCAAAGAAACAAATATAAAAAGTTGATTTAAAAAAATGGTGGATACTTTTTAAGTTAAGTTACTCAAGCGATATGAAGCAATGTGTTTCCACTGATTTATCACTGTTTACAGTACTTCTTTTTGCGGTGTAGATTAACATGGCTGTACATTTAAGCTAAGGGCCGTTGCGAAATCATTAAAGGTCAGAGGGTCATAAAACCTCCTGAAATGTAGATTTGGGCTGGCCCTGGGGCAATGCTGTAGAATGCTCCATTCACTTCAGTGGGACTCTCCAACGTTCTACCGGTCTGATAATTTTTAATAACGGACCGTTGCTAAGTATAACAGACCGCTGTCAAGCAAAAGTGAAACAGAACGCGGCCTTAACCAATCAGCTGATCTGTAACAGTTAACAGAATGCCTATTTTCTGTGGACGGTATTAGCCATCTCAATCATTAAATTTACCGTTAAAGCAGTGATGCATTACTCTGTCGGGAGATATGCCACGATAATGACCACGATAATGACCGCCTCACCGCACGTTATCCCTTACATATTTCCGGCAAATAAAATGAATTCTTGAAATATCTTTCTTTTTGAAAATTTTCCAAAGTAACTCAAAGAAGCAACATCTGTTAACCACCTACTGGCCACCCACCAACCACCCAGTTATCCCCAGAGGTCTCCCATCCATGTGCTAACCAAGCCCACACCTGCTTAGCTTCAGCTATTCAGTTCCATAGGTCTGGCTGCTGGGCCTAACAATCTGCCCCCTGCCCCTGTCCCAGTCTGCCCCTGATTGAAAAGTTGTGGTGTCCTGCTGACGTGTCCCAAGTCTTATGTAATGTGTAATAAACACAATCATCAGTCTCCTTCACTAACTCCTCTTATCTGACACAGGTGTTAAGCTGATGACCTCATACTCACCTTTTCTCTGTGGTAGGAGTCAATATACCAAACACGTTTAGTCGTAATCTACTCCTTACATAATCTTTCACAGGTCGTAATTTCACGTCTTGGCAGCTCTACTCAAGTGTCTGAATTGTAACACACTGCACCAGTAAGTGACTAAGTAAGTAAGTAGCCTAAGTAATAAACTTTTCTGTTGTTTACAAAACAAAGTAGGCAACCAGTAAGCTACTGTATGCACAAGGGGTGGGGGTGGGCGAGCACTGACGGGAGCCCCAGAAGATATTTTAATATTTTGATTAGTGTTTGGGGGGAGGGATTTTTTATTAATGTGCTGACAATTTCTAGGGATGGTCCTGACTGTACTGTATATGCATAGATTTAGTGGTACGCTTAATATTGAAAGTAAAACTAACACTTTAAGTCTCTTCAGTTCATAAAGGTGGGTACATGTATGTCCATAATTAGACATTTGAGCCTTCAGGTGAGTTAGGAAATTCTTTTTAAAAAGATAGTTTTATGGGGGCGTCGTGGCTCAGTTGGCTAAGACACCGATCCCTCCCCGTCTCTCTCTACCCACTCATTTCCTGACTCTCTACACTGTGCTGTCCAATGAAGGTGGAAACAAGCCCCAAAAATATAAGTTTTATGTCAGGGAGGGCAAAAATAAAAGTTTTATGTCAGGGAGAGAGAAAGACTTTTAACATACCCGTCTCCTCCCAAACAGCGGCATGATCCCAGGGCTGCCTAAAACCTGAACACAAACGAGAGGAGACACCAAAGATACACAGTCTGCCTTACTCGCGCTTACCACAGATCTGCGTCCATGCATATTCTCAACGAATTTCATCTCAGCACCAAGAAAACTCTTAAATTGTACTAAAACTAGAAGTTTTCGTTCACAAAACTGCTGAACCCTACTTTTAGTTCGGAAAAAATACTCTTAAGATAAGATAAAAGCTCTTTTGCCATGGTGTCATACAGGAGCCTCCTTGCAGTATACATCCATGATTGGTTAATAAGTAACCGGTTTCTGCAGGTAGGGGTGTACTGTTCTTTAGAGGGAGTGACACCAAATCATAAAACATATAAAGGCAGTTTGTCTGTAAAGTTTTGAAAAGCACATCACATCACATCGCATCACATATTTGTGGTATCTCTCATCAGGGAATAATATGCAGATTGTAAGTAATGAAGTTACAACACCAAAAGCATTTAGATGTTTTATGAATTGGTCTCAGTGAGTTAGAACAGCTACAAGGTGATACTTCAGCACTAAACTTCTTTGAGAATCCCTCATTTTTTGTAAAGTATGCCTAGTAAATAAATAAGTAAATAAATAAATAAATAAATAAATAGAGGAAACATAACCTCCTTGGCGGAGGTAATAATAGGTGTCCTAAAGTTACAACTGATCCATTCTATTCACTTTCAGCGTTAAGATTTTTTCTGAAAATATGGACCCAAAAAAATCAAATGTATTTTTAAACCATTAGCTCTTACCTGTAGGCGAGCTCTGTCCAAAGGCAGTGTTAGAGAGTCCGTGTCAGAATGGTTGGTGGTCCATATGACTTTCTTCGTCTGTCCGTTTGACACGTTTACTTTCTTGCAGTATGTCTTATCCCCCTTTCCTCTCCTCTACCTGTGTGCCCTCATGCTATCTCTTCTGTCTGTACTGCTGGCGTCATAACGATGGGTGGGCCTCCCTCCTGGGCTCTTTTTCTTATCACCTCTCTTATTATCTGCTGACTGCCGTATTGAAAGAGGTGAGAAACACACACACACACACACACACACACACACACACACACACACACACACGTCACACAACCCCCTGAGCCTCATGTGCAATTGTGAAGGGCTGGGCTTTAGACAAAATACCTTTCTTAAGTGCACCTGTAACGTATTATGAGAAAATTGTGTCATTATGATAGAAAATTATTATTTTTTTCTTCTTTTTTAATAAAATTAAAATTGGGGCCCTTTTTGTCCCAGGCTCTAGAAACATCCTAACCCCCCCTCATATGCTCTAGCTCTATGTGTCCATGGCCATAACTAGTTCATGTGTAGAAACCCTGATAAGTGTCATGCAATGTCAAATGTCTAAAGTGTTCAGCCATTGAAAGCCATTGGGCTGAAATATGAACTCAACAATACGACTTACGCAATTTTCTCTCCAAACAAATGCTGTGCCAATGCAGAAATAAAGTCTACAATCGAAAAATGGGTAACACTTTATTTGAAGGTACTGTCATAAGGGTAACATGACACTGTCATAACTATGACATGACGTTGTCATGAATTTGTCATGGACTTTATAAACTTTTCATGTATTCGGTTAATTCGGTTAATGTCATGACATGTTGACATTGTTTTGGTTGTCTTGATTATGATATATTGACAAAAATCGATGTGACATTTCCAGAAGTTGTCTTAATCATGACAAGTTGACATTAAATTTGTTTGCGATGTCTTTGTAATGACAGCTTGACTTTAATCAGGTTGGCACAACCTGAAGATTTCTTTGTCATAATAACTTGACATACTATTTTTGCTTCATAATACATTCACTTTACATTGCAAAGAGAATAATGAAAACAACTGATGAAGCAACGAGCATTTTTGTCAATATAGTTGAATTTGTGAAAACTAATAAAACAGGATTTTTTTTATTAAAAATATGACATTAAATGGGCTGTGAAAACATGCTGAACACAACCTCCCGTTTCCTTCTTTCATCATAAATAACAGACATTTACTGTAATGTTGAGTTTAGAAACTGAATTGTAACTGAGCTTAGACACCAGTCTTCACCTGCATTCACTGAACTGAAATAATTATGGTCTGTATAAGTCAGTAGTAAATATTGCATGGCTGTGGAATGGGAGGCTTGCAGAGTAAAGGAGTAAGATTTCTCAGTGGTGTTTGTTACCACTCGCACCGTCTCTAAAGTTTACATCAGTCTCCATGCTGCAATCCTCTGATTCCAATTCATGGAGAGAATACTGACACCCATCCTCTCTAAATTTTACATCAATATCCATGCTCCTGTGCTCAGAGTTCATGTGTTGCAATATTGAGTACGGCTCACTGTGGCCACTACAGTTGCTGCTGTCCTTGTGCTGACCAGGTGTGCTATTCCTCATGTTAGCTGTAGAGGGCGCCATCTCTGCCACGTGGTCATTGGCAAAGTTTAGGATGGTGGTCAGGGCAGACATTAGCAGCACGTCCACATCATTATTCAGATGGATTTCTTCATAGTAGTTCTTCACTGGGAAGATGCAGTTCATGGGGATTCCCAGTCTGTTACTGCATTCCTGCATCTAAACAGGCACATATATTAGGACACAAGCACTGTAACATGTTCATAAACAACCACATTTGCAATAACAACAATCTTGTAAATAAAACATGTATCTTATTGTTACCCATGTTTGACAGCGTCAATGATAAAAAGTAATTTCCGATTATTACCTTCTCTTTAACCTTCTTGCTCCTGTAGACAAGTTTGGTGTCCTCCGCCACCCAAGGACACATCTCATCTATTTTAGTCAGGACTGCCACTTGAGGAATCCCTGTTTTAATAGAGAAACACACACACATACACACACACACACACACACACACACACACACACACACACACACACACAGAGAAACCTCAGTTGAACCTTAGAGTTCATGACTCTGACCCTGAGATATCTTTACCGATCTTCAGATCATAATCTCAGATAAACGAGGTCAGGGTTATACTGGCAAAAGGACACAGCCACAATTATAACTGGTGCATTTTGATTGGACAGATAATATGTCATAGCACCATAATCATAACCAATTGTAACACTAGATGGCGATATTGTGACAGAATAACACAGATTTTAAAACACATAATTACTATTAGACAACCAAATATATACATACAACAGCAATTGTGTGTGTGTGTGTATATATATAAATATTTACAACAGCAGCACTTTACAACTCACCCTGATTGGAAGCTTCAGTCCTGACCGCTTTCATCTTTCTGAAGATATTATCGTCCATTATGGACACACCGTGAGCTGGGATGACACTAACGAGACAGTGGATTCTATCATTTAGTGAAGGGTTGCTGTTGTATTGCGGATGATCTTCTTTACTTGAGTCAGTAGGATTAAACTAGAGAGAAAGAGAGAGAAGGTGAGAATTATGTCAGATATTTCCCTGTGCTTTCTAAAATATCATATTTAACTGCTAGACCGTTTTTTGGTCTTTTTTGCCCTCTATGGTGCCTTCAAGGCATTAGTCTCCCCAATTAAGGGTTACGGTGAGGGTTGAAGAGGTTAGGATTAAGGTTTTAAGGTATAATGCCTTTTAGACTGTGCTGCCTGGGGATAAAAACAACTTTGAGCTATTTAAACAGGATTGTAACAGGCATTTTGTGTTTTGGTAGGTTTCATACATCGAATATATCGGAACATGAATCATTCAGTTTCCGTTGCTCATTTTTATCAATGTGAATCAGGAGCATTAAGTGTCTATTGTGATGATTTTAATTGTGACGCCATCTTTGATGTATAAAAATCTTGCAGTAATATTTACCGTGTAGCCATCTCTGATGTGACCTTTTAAGACTTTGATTAGATCATCTGTTTCCACTCCCTCAGAGTTCCCCTCCTCAAGACCCATGATGTCACAGAGGTTAAAGGGCAGGAAGGTTCCATAATTCCCATCTTTGATGGCGTGGATTTGAAACTAAGAATTGACATTTGCAAACATAGATTTTACTATTGCCAGTTCATGATGTCTCTAATTGTCAGATGTCAATGACAGATGACTCACTGTCTTTGTGAAGCTGTGGCCGCTGGTGGAAGCAGCAATGGCCCTGCTGGTCATGCGTTCCTGGAAGATGGAGTCTATGGAGTTGATGAAGCTGGACTTTCCTGCTCCCACTGGACCATGGACCAGGATATGGAGACCCTTTACAACTGGAGTGCTAATTTGGAATCTTTTGAAATATTTCTTCATCTCTAACCTTTTGCTATACATTGTGAAGAGAAATAAAAGCAGTGAATATTTTTAAAACAAACATACAAACAACAAATAAAATATTAGCTCATCAGCATAAGAACAGGAGATGAAAGTTAGGTACATTTTCATGAATCATGTCAATTTCTTAGTCCATTTCCTGAACATGTACCAACACATAGCAACACATATAGCCTGATTTAATTGTTTTGTTTTGGAGTCCATGTAAACAATGCTAATTGATTAATTGCTAACAATGATAACTAAAGATGCTAACTAACTGATTGGTTGAGCAGAAATGTAGTCTAGTAGAAACTGCAATGATGCTACAAGGAAACAGTCTGTTAAGCATACTCAAAAGTCATTTTATCTATGTGTGTGTGTGTGTGTGTGTGTGTGTGTGTGTGTGTGTGTGTGTGTGTGTGTATGTGTGTGTGTGTGTGTGTGTGTGTGTATGTGTGTGTGTGTGCGTGTGTGTGTGTATGTGTGTGTGTGTGTGTGTGTGTGTGTGTGTGTGTGTAACTATTGCACATTGTCATTGAACTGCATTTAAGGTCACCTCCAGTCCAGGGTTCTCCAGGGAGTGGCCAACACTGAGGAATACAGACACACTATCAGTTTATCTATCTGTCTATCACTCTCTCTCTCTATCTATCTGTATAATCTTTTGTTCCTTGTTCCTTTGCATCAAGCAAATCAGTCAACCAAACATGAACATTTCTATGTGTCTGTTTTCAAGCAGAAAGTCAGTAATTTATAACATTTTTAAATGTAAGAGGAAGGATTTTGTAATGAGCAGAAAGAATGTTAGAGTTAGTCTTGACTCACAGTCTGCATGTGGCGTAGACGATGTGGAAAAGTCACAGTGCGATTTCAACTGAGGAGTGAGACTAGACAAGGGAAGGCCTCTGTCAGAAGGTGAGGAAGAGGATGAGCTGAAATTAGGTGGAAGAGTTATGGAAGAACTAGAGGGACGTTTGGTGCCGAGAGATGAGGAAGGAGAAGATGATGAAGAGTTGAAATGAGACGGGAGGATGATGCTGGAACGTGTGGTGCCACTAGATGAGGAAGCAACTGAAGAGGGAGTCGGTGAAGGAAGAACTGAAACATAAAAACGAGAAAGCCCAACAGACGTCTCTTCTGCATCTTCTCGCAGGGAAGGAGGTCTTTCCTCATTTGTTTGCTGCTGAAATCAAGGTACACTGCAGTTTAGCGCAACTGTAAATTTCTGCAAACATTTAGTGGTTTGTTATAAGAATAGCAGGAATATGTTATGGAAATGTATACGACTGCAGCAGGCTACATAATATCTGAAATATGTAAAATAGGCTTAAGCTACCCCATACAATGACATATTGTATAGTGAATTTACAATAGATAATAGTGTTTAATGTACAATGTACAAATTGCTGTAATGGCCACTTTAAGATACTGAGATATTTTAAAACAGAAATGACCATATATATAATTTTTTTTGTATTTTTATTAGCCCTCTTTGACCGTACCTTTTGTTTCTTTTTTGGCCACATGATTTCTGATGAATACAGAAAAAAAAGTTCTCTCAATCTCAATCAACACACACAAACACGCACACTCTAATATTGTAGACAGAGGGAGAGATAGGCCTAATATACAGTCAGACAACAAGTTTAACAAAGTTATGAAGGACTATTTTGAAGAATAGGAGCTTACCTTTAGTGCACTCACATGGATCTGAAGCACTGAGACAGGTCGGTCAGTCGGAGTGTTGGAGACATTCTTTTAGTTTCATATTTGTTCTTTCTCTTTCCCTCCCTCTCAATCAAATGTATCTGTGTGTGTGTGTTTCTTTATTTGATTCTTTCGACATTCCATGTTGCTCTGGAGACTTTCCTGTAAATGATTCTTCCAAATGAAGGATATGCCCTCATCTCACGTCTCGGCCATAAAAAAGACAGAAGGGACATGAATTTCTTCCTGGAGAGAGATACGGACATGCCTCAGGAAGGAATGTGTGTGTGTGTGTGTGTGTGTGTGTGTGTGTGTGTGTGTTTTATATCCTCCTGACAAATATTTTTTTTTTTTTACTTTCCTTATTGTTTGAAGGGTACTGATGATACTTCAAATGTTTTTTGTTAAAAAAGTTTTTTATTTTAAAGATAAATATTGTCCATTACAGTGGATATCAGAACTCAAATTTAAATACGCTCCCATTGGGTATGAAATAAATGGAAGAAATAACTACAATACAATAACTATAATGTCCATTTTTGCACTTCTCACTTTACTTTAAATATTGTCTTAAACTTAAGTGAAATCAATTAAAAGTTATGTTGAATGTGTTCTTAAGAGATTCATCTAAAATATGACAATAACATTTCAAGATCAATATGAATTGGTAGGAGCTTAATTGCCCTCTTCCCAAAAAAATGTCAATTTTTCAATGGATGCCATTTTCCTTGAAAAGAAACAGGATGTTCCCAAAACCCCACCCCCATAACAGGGTATCATTGAAAAGCTAGATATCAAAAGCAGAAGAAAATGCTAGGATGGGGGAATAAGTAAATGCTACTGTAGGTTAGTGCTCGGACAGGGTGTGTGTAAGGAACAGTTTGGTTTTCAAGAGCTTTTGGAATTTAGACATGAACTCCCACAGTCCATTCATTGAAGTCCCAGAACACAGACCAAACACTACACCAAACTTGTGCCCAACTCCTCAAGAGAAATCTCACACAGAAGTATATTCAGAATTTAAAAAAAACATTGTCTTTGTCAACAGTAAAAACTATTCCGTGCAGGTTTCCTTCGGTTAGCTGGTAAGTGCCTTTGCTGCCCTTGCGAGTGCTGCCGCTCACTGCGTCTAGAGTTCAGATCATCATGGCCCGTACTGTTGTGCTTAGAGTCTAAGTACTGGCCATGTCTGCTACTCCACATGTCGGCACCAGGGGGCGCCATCTTCATCACGTGATCATTGGCGTAGTTCAGGATGTGTTTCAGTGCAGACAGCAGCAGCACGTCCACTTCATCATTCAGCTCAGTCTCCTCACTATAGTTCTTCACTGGGAAGACGCAGTTCAAGGGAATCCCCAGCCTCAGACTGCATTCCTGCATCTAAACATGACAGGTTCTATATGATTATAGTTCTGTATGCATGTGTATGTGAGCATAGGCCTATGTGTGTCTAATAAAATTATGCTGTATACAAAAATATATAGGTATGACTATTATAGACACACGCACACACACACACACACACACACACACAATGTGTGTGTAGGTATGACTATTATACACACACGCGCGCGCACACACACACACACACACACACACACAGACACAAAGATTACCATCAACTTTATGGCCTTGCTTCTGTAGACTACTTTGATGTCCTTTGCCACTTGAGGACACTCATCGTCCACTTTAGTCAATATTGCCACCTGAGGAATCCCTGTAGCAACACACACACACACACACACACACACACACACACACACAAGCCCACATAGGCACACAGATAACAAATTCAGCTTTTTTTTTTTTAACTTGATTCAGCTTTAACAATATGACCCTGGCACATTGTTAGAATTAGGGAAACAGACCTAGCCCGCCCATAAGACTACTGTTCATCCGTATTCATGGTCTGGAGACAGTCTTCTGGGGAGGGTTTAGTCTGTTAACTCATTGACTGCCAATGACGTCTTTAGACGTCAACTGAAATACTGCCGTTCACTGCCAATGACGTCTTTAGACGTCAACTGCGTTTTTTAATGGGGAGGGCTGCAGAAAGACCTAGGGAACCTTGTCTGTAAATATCAGAATTCTCCGTCGAAAATTGTTGTTCCAAATTGATCCTGAGGGTGGCAGTGTGTCACTTTGGATGTGAGATGAGCATAGATTCATAGGTATGGCCAAGGGAGAAGTAGAGAAAGCTAATGACATGGCTAAATATGCCGCTAGCAAAGTGCAGACGTAAATCGGAGAAATTTAGGCAGTTCACACTCGATCAGAGTATGTGTCACTGCCATAGTAGTTCGAGTAGTGTTCCGATCGTGGGAGATGAAGGAGATCAACCTTGGGCAAACGGAAATAGCAGTTGTGACTTGTTTCAGTGCCCAGCTAGCCTCACAGTTCCGGGTCAGGTAAGAATTTGCGAGCCAGTTGTTGATCACTGAGTTTTCGCTGTCACAGCCTGTAAATAGCATATATTTACCTTGTTACAACAATGTCTATTTTATTACCAAAAGCCCCCTGTTACTGTTGTTTTTGTGGTCTTATCACAGGAAGACATTTTCCCGATGTTTGACGTGCTAATAGACCGAAAAAAACGCGCATCAAGACACTAACGTTGTCAAACAAAACGCTAATTTTCTCCCTTTTTTGATAAATAAGGGGTGTGTTTGGAGAAAGTAGCTTATGTTCGCCTGCTGATTTCTAAGCAATGGAAAGGGGTAGAAACGAACTTTTTTTCTGGTGAAAGAAGAGAGTCTGCTCTTTCTTGTGGTAGTTTCATTGTTTATGTAGTCGTAACACATAATATTCTGTGGCTCTTTAAAAAACAGTCAAAATTCCCCAAAACCTCTGGCAGTATGGAACTCTCTATTCTGAAAACGGCTGGCAGTCAATGAGTTAACAAACAACCGGCCAATCAGCAAGGCGGATCGGACAAGCTGTCCAATTGTTTCAAACTAGAGCTGAGTGCACTCCCCCCGCTCTATAGTCGCTTCAGGTTAAAGCACCTGCAGGCCATGAATATGGATGAAAAGTAGTATTATGGGTGGGCTATGATAGGAATTAAGCCAGGTCACAAGGAGGCTCTTACACATTCTTATTTGCTGTATAGCGACTCACCACACATGGAAGCTTTTTCCCTGACTGCCTTCATCTTGTCAATGACGTCATCTTGGATCATGGAGATGGTGTTGGCCGGGATGACACTGAGAAGACAGTGGATTCTGTCACCTAGACTGGGACTGCTGTTGTATTTAGGGTTCTTTTCTGAACACGGTTCCGCAGGATTAAACTAAGGAAAGAGAGAGCAGCTATAACCAGAATGGCTGTAGAAGAGGGTCAAAACGGCATACTGTTGCACTACCTGTGTTCTACATTACAGTAACTGGCAGTATCCAAGGTCAGATCTAGCCATTTGGGTGCCTAAAGGGAAAAAAAAAACTTTGATACATCTGGTCCATTTATGCATTATGCAGGCACTGGTTTCCTTGATCCCTGAAAAGCTGGGGCTTGAGAGCCTTTTGGCATTGTAATAGCCTCCATAAAGTTGTCTGAATGATTACTGTGTCTGTCTCTATGATATCTGATTTACCAGTAAGTGTGAGAATGTAATGTTTACCTCGTAGTCATCTGTGATGTGCCCCTCTAAGACATTGACGAGGTCGACTGTTAGTACGCCTTCCAACTCCCCTTCTTCAAGACCCATGATGTCACAGAGGGCAAAGGGCAGGACAGGTCTATTCTTCTCATCGTTAATTCGGAGGATTTGGAACTAGAAATGCCAACCAGACACAATGCTTATTGTCATCACCGGAACAAATACAACAATGGACTGCATACCAATTGGCAGTGCCTTGAGGGGTAAGGGGGGTATTGCCTTGCAGGCTGCCTGGAAGATGCCATTGAGGTAAAAAAAAAAAAAAAAAAAGTAGCCTGATATTGCCCGCCCATAATACTACTGTTCATCTGTATTCATGGTCTGGAGGTTCTTTAACCTGAAGCGATTATAGGTCGGGGG